>OLKM01001392.1:91379-138879 GCA_900291075.1 Melanogrammus aeglefinus | reverse complement strand
GAAGTGGCTTGTCATTTTTGGGGTACATTTTCTTCTGTTTACTTCATTGAACCCTTCTACATTCAGGTACAGTCAAGGGCTACGCACCTCTAATGACATGATGGATAACAGCACAAAGTGCAACTGTAACTGCAAACATATTCAAGCTTGGACACATGATCCTATCGTCATAATTCGTTTAAAGAGGAACACTATCTTGAATTGAATACCAGCCCTGTATCTGCTTGATCGCCAGTGTGCGCTGAAGTACAAGGATTGGCCGCTGACCTGATTATACTGCGTATGGACTACCTGCTAACGGTAAGGGACTCGGGGTGTCAGGTCAGCTCTGCAGCTGGGTGGGTGAGGAGGAGGGAGAGGAGGAGGAGGAGGTGATGGAGGAGGAAGAGGAGGAGGAGTGGATGGGGGAGGAAGAGGAGGAGGGGATGGAGGAAGAGGAGGAGGAGGAGGAGGAGGAGGAGGAGGTGGCGAGCAGCAGATAGGAGGAGGAGGAGAGGAGGAGGGAGGAGGGAGGAGCGAGGAGGGGGAGGGAGGAGAGGAGGAGGAGGAGAAGAGCAGGAGGAGGAGAAGGGAGAGATGGAAAGGAGGGGAGAAGAGGCAAGAGAGGGGAGGAGGATCGAGGGGGAGCGAGGAGGAGCAGAGAGAGACCAAGAGACACAGGAGTCACACATGTATTTATTAGATTTAAATGAACTTTATTTCATCAGTCTGCCAGGGAGGGCTGTATGATTGGGTCCCCTGTACCTGTGTCTGAGGTGCGTCAGCGTAGGGCTGTGTTGGTCACTCCTGTGGCCGGTCACGCGCGGCGAGCATGCTGAGGTCCGTGGCGTCCGAGATTGCCTGCCATGCAGAACCAAGCACCTTCTGGTCGATCACCGTCGCCAGGGCAACCAGCTGAAGATCTTGCTGCAGCAGCTTCAAGCATGCCGCTGCCGTGCATCTGAGAGAATGTATATCAGCGGAGGTTCCAGATATATACATATATAACAAATGTATATATATAACACTATAACAGCAGCGTCGTCAGTCGTTCCACAAACTGAAACAGAAACGAAAACAGCAAAACAACAACAGCTACGGACTTCGAATACTTCCACAGGACAGAGAAGGACCTCCGTTCCTCTGGACGGTTCTAGCTCTATAGATCTACTGATAGAGAGGACCTCCGTTCCTCTGGACGGTTCTAGCTCTATAGATCTACAGATAGAGAGGACCTCCGTTCCTCTGGACGGTTCTAGCTCTATAGATCTACAGATAGAGAGGACCTCCGTTCCTCTGGACGGTTCTAGCTCCATAGATCTACAGATAGAGAGGACTTGTGTTCCTCTGGACGGTTCCTACTCTAATAGATTCTACAGATAGAGAGGACTTGTGTTCCTCTGGGACGGTTCTAGCCTCATAGATCTACAGACTAGAGGGACTTGGTTCCTCTTGAACGCCGTTCGTAAACAAAGAATAAAATTTAATTTAAAATCCAGGATAAGGAAGGAATAGGGGGGGAACGTGTTGTGTGATCCTTTTGGAATGCTTCTAGCTCACGCTGCTATCACGGCCCCCACCCCCTATGAGCTCGGGACCATATAGAGAGACAGATTCTTTCTCTACATATGTACAGGATGGGTTGCGTCCTCTTCTGTAGGTCTTTGACCTCTTTTTTCCACGTTAAAAGGATCAGTTAAAGAGCTACCAGCACAAGACCTGGAATTTGGTTAGCTGATTGTGGACATGAAAGCAAGAAGGTAGGGGGCGGGGAGGGGGCAGTGTTGACCAACGCTGCAGAGACTCTCTGTGGGACTTGGCCCCAGAGGAAGATGGCCATTATTTTTCTGACTCTCTGAATGCACAAAAAGGTTAGATGTATCTCGATTGTCCATGACCTTAAAGCAAAGTTTCTCCCATTTTAAAAATTTGGCTTCAATTCAACTTCTCCCAATCAATAACACAGACAAAAGTGTGTTTCCAAAATGATGCGACCCTTCCTGTGGTTGGAAATGCCCTGTGCGGTTTAATGGCATTCAGTCGGCTAAACAACTACTTTCCAACTTCTTTATCCATCTCTGTCTTATGTCTTATGTCTTAACTATTGGCACCACGAATGATATGCTGTGATACAGTCTCTGTCTGTGTTTGCTTGAAAAAATCTTCCTTTTGGATTACTGAGGACTCCAGTACCCCTCAGTGTTATTGCTGTGTGGTAGGGGTTATTAAAGTAACCCTCAGTGTTATTGCTGTGTGGTTGGGGTTATAAAAGTACCCCTCTAGTGTTATTGCTGTGTGGTAGGGTTAATAAAGTCACCCCTCTAGTGTTATGCTGTGTGGTTGGGGTTATCTTAAAGTACCCCTCTAGTGTTATTGCTGTGTGGTAGGGGTTATTAAAGTACCCCTCTAGTGTTATGCTGTGTGTAGGTAGGTTATTAAAGTACCCCTCTAGTGTTTGTTGCTGTGTGGTAGGGGTTATTAAAGTACCCTCTAGTGTTATTGCTGTGTGGTAGGGGTTATTAAAGTACCCCTCTAGTGGTTATTCGCTGTCTGGTAGGGGTATTAAAGTACCCCTCTAGTGGTTATTGCTGTGTGGTAGGGGTTATTGTAAGTACCCCCTCTAGTGTTAATTGCTGTGTGTGTAGGGGTTATTAAAGTACCCCTCTTAGTGTTATGTTGCTGTGTGGTTGGGTTATTAAAGTACCCCCCTAGTGTTATTGCTGTGTGGTAGGGTTATTAAAGTACCCCTCTAGTGTTATTGCTGTGTGGTAGGGGTTATTAAAGTACCCCTCTAGTGTTATTGCTGTGTGGTTGGGGTTTGTAAAAAGGGTCATGAAGGACGGGGAGCAGGATATGAAACGACGTACCTTGTATTTGGTCAAGACCTCCTTAGTGAAGCCATACCTGGAGCAGAAGACACACCACATGTTTACTGCTACAACGCTCACTACACAACGTCTCATTATGTACCCCACTACCCCTAACCTGTGACCCAAGTGTGTTGGTCTCTGTGCTTATGTCTCAGGATGTGTTGCTGTGGGCGTCAGACCTCAGGTTGACGATGTGGTCCTCGTGGTTCCCCCGGTTGAGGTGCACGTCGTTGGGGTACAGCAGCAGGAAGGAGAAGAGGATGAGGAGGACCTCGATGGAGTCCTCTCCCCGGTCCACGAAGTCCCCGGTTGAAGACGTAAGGGTCGCTCGTGGGAGGGCATGCCGTTCTGTAGACCACCCAGGGCGTTAGAGGACCCGTAACCCCCCACCACAGAGAAGGACCCCCCCCCCCTACACACAGAGAGAGGAACCCCCCCCCTACACACAGAGAGAGGGAACCCCCCCCGCCCCCGCCCCCTACACACACACGACACACACACACACACACACACACACACACACACACACACACACACACACACACACACACACACACACACACACACACACACACACACACACACACAGAGAGGGCCCCACCGGACCGAGACCCGTGGAAACAAGTCGGTGCATTGTGATCAGATTCAGACATCACTGGTGGAGGACTGATGGAACAGGTCAGAGCTTCTGTCTGATCTTCTCCACTCCCCCCATGCCTGGTGTACTCTCCCCATGTATCCCTGAGCAGGTACTGAATGATTCATTAACTGTTGACATTTGTACCTTGTAGAATATCAACAACAGATCTTCCAGCTGCCCGTGCAAATCGCCTGGGGGAAAAGGAGAAGTACATTCTTTAGACAGAGCAACATGACGGTAGAAATGTCACTTCATCACGGGGTCAGCTCAACACAGACGGTGATTTATCAGGGGTCAGCCTACCACAGACGGTGATTTATCAGGGGTCGGCTCACCACAGACGGTGATTTATCGGGTTTCAGCTCACCACAGATGGTGATCTCTTTGCTCTGGCAGGTGGACACGCGGCTGATGTTGGGGAACTTGCGCAGCAGCCTCCAGGTGTCCAGCAGGAGCTGGAGGACATAGCGGGAGTGCAGCTGCTGCTGGGAGGAAGCTGGGTTCAGTTAACCTTCTTACTGCTGCTATCCCCACCACCACTAGTGAGCCCACGGCTAGTAATGTGGACACATTCATTTCTTTACAAAATGAAAGAATTCTGAGGAGTGATTCCTGTTCTTCTTCCTATGTTGCAATTCCCAAAATGAGTTTCTAGGTGTTTCTAGATGTGAGACTAGTAGCCTCACATCTGCTAATCATTTCCGTACATGATCAGAGACTGGTGCATGAGGAGGCCAAGAAGAACCCAGACGAACTCAGATGGACCCAGACAAACCCGGTCCCAGACCAATGGAACCCTCAGGGGTTCTGTAACGGAGCCTTGAGGTGCACCTACCCTCTTGTTCCGGAAGGCGTCGACCAGGCCGTTGCCCTGCTCCAGGGTGAGTGGGAAGGTGAGGCGAGGCCCCGAGTAGATCTCTGGGACGTCGATGTTCTTGTAGTCGAAGAACCGCTCCCACTCGCTGTCCCTGCATACCTCGTTCTCCCGGAAGAAGTGCGAGATCAGGTTCCCTGGGTCCAGGAGAAGCAGGGAACGGTTCAGAACGAGCAGAACTCAGGATGTATCATCACTTGTACAACGACGAAAGTTTCTCTTACGTTCGTTACTTGACGGCGTGAAGTTGTCCATGAGGTAACCAAGGAAGTTATATAGCTGCAATGGAAAAAATAAAGATCTGTTGTTACTTCTTAGAGTACTTTATTGTGTTTATGTGTTGTTTTTCCTCAGTTTCCCGACCTTGATCTGGGCCTGCTCTCCAGAGTACTCCAGGGACTGGAAGATGTGCCAGGTGTACCGCCTCTTCAGCTCCATGCGGGCCACGTACTGCCGGTACCAGTGCTGGATCAGCACCGCCGCCTTGATGGCTGAGGAGACAGCGGAGGGGGGGTCACATGCCGAGGCCTGCATCCAATGCACCACGCCTCGGCTGATCACTGACCCCTGCTCCACACGGCGGTCAGCCCAGGACGGACCAGGGCTCCCACCATGTTCCTCATCAGGTGGGCTAGCACAGACTGTAGCCCCAGGCTAACTCTAACCTGGTGCTAACACTAACCTGGTGCTAACTCTAACCTGGTGCTACTGTTAGCCTGGAGCTAAGCAGTGAACAGGATGCACGCCCTTCATGACGGTCGTTCTAAACCTCTTTCTGCAAGGGGTTTAGAACCAACGACCTCTGGATATAGCTCTGTGGTTGGGTCCAACTTCTTTCAAGGGTAAATCATTGTACGCATTTAAGGGAGGAGACCAACACTCATTCAACATCAGACCAGGCGAGGGGAGGGAGGAGGCAGGAAGGGACTTACATGTGACCGCTGCAGGCCCCCAAAGAAAACATCCAGGAGGGAAAGATAACAAAGGATGAGTGATCAGCATCGGACAGATACTGTGAAGAGAGCTGCTCCTCTAAGGAAGCTAAGTCTGGGCTAGCATTTACCTGAGACAACGGAGCCTTTTTCGAGCACGTGTCAGAGAGAGAGAGACACGATAGTTTTAGCTTGAGTCGTCAATGCCTTCTCTCCTCAAAGCCTTTAGCCTAGAGCTAAGGTCCACATGCTGGTGGTCCTGATTCCCCGGCTGGGAGGGGCTCCCCACTGGGGTCATCCTAATCCTTACCTTTAGAGTCCGACTTTTGGAACGGGTTGGATTTTGAGACTCCACATCCCATGACTAGACCTGTCCAAAGAAACACACACACACACACACACACACACACACACACACACACACACACACACACACACACACACACACACACACACACACACACACACACACACACACACACACACACACACACACACACACACACACACACACACACACACACACAGGAGAGCAGCAGGTGTGAAGTCGTCCTCATAATCTCATTAACGTCCTCCATGTCCTCAATTCCAGGAAAGAGTCCTGCTGTATCTTCACGTCTGTATCTGTACGTCTGTATCTGTACGTCTGTATCTGTACGTCTGTATCTTCACGTCTGTATCTGTACGTCTGTATCTGTACGTCTGTATCTTCACGTCTGTATCTGTACGTCTGTATCGGTACGGCTGTATCTTCACGTCTGTATCTGTACGTCTGTATCTTCACGTCTGTATCTTCGCGTCTGTATCTTCGCGTCTGTATCTTCGCGGCTGTATCTTCGCGTCTGTATCTTCGCGGCTGTATCTGTGCGTCTGTATCTGTGCGTCTGTATCTGAGCGTCTGTATCTGAGCATCTGTATCTGAGCGTCTGTATCTGAGCGTCTGTTTCTGAGCATCTGTATCTGAGCGTCTGTTTCTGAGCGTCTGTATCTGTGCGTCTGTATCTGCGCGTCTGTATCTGAGTGTGTAAGAGCATGTGAGCATGTGTGCGTGTGTGTGTAGGTGTGTGTGTGTGTGTGTGTGCGCGCGTGCGTCTATTTGCGTATGTGTGCGCGCACGTGTTTGTGTGTGTGTGTATGTGTGTGTGTGTCTGTGTGTGTGTGCGTGCGTTTTAGCGTGTGTGTGTGTGTGAGTGCGTGCATGTGTGTTAGTGTGTGTATGTGTGTGTGCGTGTTAGTGTTTGTGTGTGTGTGCGTGTTAGTGTGTGCGTTCCCCGCTGCTCCTACTCACCTGTTCACCGTGCTCTCCCGGTCCACGGGGTCAGGAGCTGCGGCCAGCCGTCGGTCTCAGGGGGTCCGACGCTTCAGCTGCATCCCCCACAGGGCATCACCGCCGGACAGAGCCCCTTCTGAACGGACACTACTGCTGCACCTCCTCCAACCGCCTCCGACGGCCTCCGACGGCCTCCAACCGCCTCCGACGGCCTCCAACCGCCTCCAACCGCCTCCAACCGCCTCTAACCTCCTCTGACGGCCTCCGACGGCCTCCAACCGCCACCAACCGCCTCCAGCCGCCTCCAACCTCCTCCAACCGCCTCCGACGGCCTCCGACGGCCTCCAACCGCCTCCGACCGCCTCCGACGGCCTCCGACGGCCTCCGACGGCCTCCAACCTCCTCCAACCTCCTCCAACGGCCTCCAACGGCCTCCAACGGCCTCCAACCTCCTCCAACCGCCTCCAACCACCTCCAACCGCCTCCAACCTCCTCCAACCGCCTCCAACCACCTCCAACCGCCTCCAACCTCCTCCAGCCAGCCACCTGCAGCCCGTGTCCCTGGCTTGGTCCCGGGTCTGTCCCGCGTCTGGTGTGTGTCTGTGTGTGTCTGTGTGTGGCTGTGTGTGGCTGTGTGTGGCTGAGTGTGGCTGTGTGTGGCTGTGTGTGTCTGTGTGTGTCTGTGTGTGTTGTGTGTGTGGCTGGCTTGTGGCTATGTGTGGCTGTGTGCGCCCAGCCTGCTCTCAGCTGAAGAAGCACGTTGTGGTCTTTTGGGCTTAAGTACGACGGTATAATCAAGTGGATTAGCGGGCTAATGACTGGAGGCAGAGAGCAGACATTTAGATTTAAATATAGGATGATGACGATGAGGCCGCTGCTGCTCGGCCAATGAGGGCAGCCCTTCATCACAGGCTGCAACAATACTAGAATACTAGTAGTATCTATCTATCATCTATCACCCATCGGACATCGATCTATCTATTTGAGACAGATTCATTCAACACTAGAATAATCCACTCTGCTAAATGTGTGTGTGCGTGTGTGTGCGTGTGCGTTTGTGTGCGTGTGCATTTGTGTGCGTGTGCATTTGTGTGCTTGTGAGTGTGTGTGCGTGTGCGACTAGGCGGCCCATCTGCGGTTGTGTCAGTGTTTGTTATCTTGGTTGTGGACTTTGGCTCCGATTGACCATTTAAAAATTACACTTCCTGCATTGAACACTTGTTACATAAAAGCATAACTTATATATTGTTTTTATATTCCTACGTACGATTTTTATTTATGGAACTACAATTGGCGGTGTTTAGGCCTACATATGCTCTTTCTAGTTCTATAAAGGATCATATATTGTGGGATTTATTGCGGGTTCGCGACGCCCCCTGGTGGGCGGGAGAAGCAGCGCGTCACTGACGGCTGAACCAGAAGCGACTCCTGTCAACCACCAGCGAACAGAGGTTTGTTCCGGTAATATCTCTAACATATTTAAATCATATGGTCGACAAACCTCTCCAAAGCAATCGTGATCATAGGTCATCTGAATTATAATGAACGATAACAACGTTGTGGTTTCATCGTCCTGTTATCGACGAAAATGGTTATTATTGGATATATGTCCAGAATATCCAGAATACGTTTAGTGTTCCCTGGTCTAAGATAGCGAAGTATCCAAAGGGACTGACAGCTGTCAACGTGAGGATGAAACGTTCATATCAGCGCCGTTTGGGTGGAAATCGGTATAGGACGCGCATGCGCATGCGAAACCCCGCACGTCAAAAGTGCTCTTCCTTTTGACCTTTCTTGTGTTGTGTTGAAAGTTCTTTCTTGTGTTGTGTTGTGTTGTGATGTGTTGTGTTGTGTTGTGTTGAAAGCTCTCCGCCTCACCTGGGTTATTCCCTGGAGTTTTTGGTACAAAATGCGTATTATCTATAGCTATAGGCTACTACTGTAATTGTTACTGCCGTGAGGCCATGTCACGCTGTGACCAGCTGTGACTGCGGGTCACGGTTGGTTAATCTGACCAGGTCGTACCACTGTATGACCTGTAGGTCCACTCTGGTCTGACCTGCTAGTTAAGACAACTATTTGAGTTTACCTGTTGGTTAAGAGATTTTCTAAGTCTTGTTACAAATATGAGTTAGACTGAGTTAGAAAGTTGTTCATTCACCCATTCATGAAGTGATTCATTAATGTTCATGAACATTGACAGCACATGAGTCTGGAATACAAGCCAAACTCAAAGGCTTTGTTTGAGTTTTTTACCATCATGGAGGCCAGCTGAGGAGGTGTGGTGATGACCCCCCTGCTGACCTCTGACCCCAGACTCTGAGATGAAGATCGTGGTGCTGGGGGCCTCAGGGCAGACCGGCCGGTACCTGGTCCAGCAGGCTCTGCAGGGCGGGCACAGCGTGACCGCCGTGGTCCGCGACCCGGGGAAGATCACGGAGAGCCACAAGAATCTCAAGGTAAGGAGAACCTCAAGAGAACCTCAAGGTAAGGAGAACATCAAGAGAACCTCAAGGTAAGGAGAACATCAAGGAGAACCTCAAGGTAAGGAGAACATCAAGGAGAACCTCAAGAGAACCTCAAGGTAAGGAGAACCTCAAGAGAACCTCAGGGTAAGGAGAACCTCAAGGAGAACATCAAGGAGAACCTCAAGTGAACCTCAAGGTAAGGAGAACATCAAGGAGAACCTCAAGGTAAGAAGAACCTCAAGGAGAACCTCAAGGTAAGGAGAACCTCAAGAGAACCTCAGGGTAAGGAGAACCTCAAGGAGAACCTCAAGGTAAGGAGAACATCAAGGAGAACCTCAAGAGAACTTCAAGGTAAGGAGAACCTCAAGAGAACCTCAGGGTAAGGAGAACCTCAAGGAGAACCTCAAGGTAAGGAGAACATCAAGGAGAACCTCAAGGTAAGAAGAACCTCAAGAGAACCTCAAGGAGAACCTCAAGGTAAGGAGAACCTCAAGGTAAGGAGAACCTCAAGGAGAACCTCAAGAGAACCTCAAGGTAAGGAGAACCTCAAGAGAACCTCAGGGTAAGGAGAACCTCAAGAGAACCTCAAGGTTAGGAGAACCTTAAGGGAACCTCAAGAGAACCTGAAGAGAACCTCAAGGAGAACCTCAAGAGAACCTCAAGGAGAACCCCAAGGTAAGGAGAACCTCAAGGAGAACCTCAAGAGAACCTCAAGGTAAGGAAAACCTCAAGAGAACCTCAAGGTAAGGAGAACCTCAAGGGAACCTCAAGAGAACCTCAAGGTAAGGAGAACCTCAAGGTAAGGGGAACCTCAAGAGAACCTCAAGGAGAACCTCAAGAGGACCTCAAGAGAACCTCAAGGTAAGGAGAACCTCAAGGAGAACCGCAAGAGAACCTCAAGGTAAGGAGAACCTCAACCTAAATGAATTAATAACTGGTCATTAAATCAGTATGAATGGATGAATAACTGGTCATTAAATCGTATGAATGGATGAATAAGTGTCCTTGAGTGAGTGAGAGGGCTGAGCGGTGGTCTGCTGTGACCTCACTCAGTCCATCATCGCCGAGGCCTCCGCCGTGACCTCCAGAACGGCCTCCTGCAAGGGTCAGCGACCTTGACCTTTGGGCCCACCCCCCCCCAGGTGGTGCAGGCGGACGTGTTCTCCGCAGACAGCCTGCGGACCCCCTTCCAAGGCCAGGACGCAGTGGTGTCCTGCCTGGGCTTCCCCCCCTCCCCATGGTGGGGCGTGACGGGCTACACCCGCTCCCTGGGGGCCGTGCTCAGCGCCATGCGGGACGTCCGCGTCGGCCGGCTCGTCACCATGACGTCCTGGTACACACAGCGTGAGTGGTTACTGTCGCCATGACGACCTAGTACACCCAGGGTCTGTGTGTTGAGGTTCACTGTGGTCTCCTCTATAAGGTGTGTGTGTGTGTGTGTGTGTGTGTGTGTGTGTGTGTGTGTGTGTGTGTGTGTGTGTGTGTGTGTGTGTGTGTGTGTGTGTGTGTGTGTGTGTGTGTGTGTGTGTGTGTGTGTGTGTGTGTGTGGTCCCCTCTATAAGGTGTGTGTGTGTGTGTGTGTGTTGAGGTTGTGGTCTCCTCTATAAGGTTTGTGTGTGTGTGTGTGTGTGTGTGTGTTGAGGTTGTGGTCTCCTCTATAAGGTGTGTGCGTGTGTGTGTTGAGGTTGTGGTCTCCTCTATAAGGTGTGTGTGTGTGTGTGTGTGTTGAGGTTGTGATCTCCCCTCTCCAGCCGACTCCGGGGCCGGGGCCCCCCTGGGGATCCGCTACATCTTGCTGCCTCTGATCCGCTCCGTGCTGACGGACATGTTCCACATGGAGACCGTCCTGCAGGGCGTCCACGACCTGGACTGGACCGTGGTCCGGCCCCCCGGCCTGCAGAACCTCCCCGCCTCAGGTAGGAACCAGACAGCTAGCTACACCTATAGATCTATAGAGGTATAGATCTATAGATCTACATCTATAGAGCTATAGATCTATAGATGTAGATCTATAGATCTATACCTCTATAGATCTATAGCTCTATAGATGTATAGATGTATAGATCTATAGATCTACATCTATAGAGCTATAGATCTATAGAGGTATAGATCTATAGATCTACATCTATAGAGCTATAGATCTATAGATCTACATCTATAGATCTATAGATCTACATCTATAGAGCTATAGATCTATAGATGTAGATCTATAGATCTATACCTCTATAGATCTATAGCTCTATAGATGTATAGATGTATAGATCTATAGATCTACATCTATAGAGCTATAGATCTATAGAGGTATAGATCTATAGATCTACATCTATAGAGCTATAGCTCTATAGAGGTATAGATCTATAGATCTACATCTATAGAGCTATAGATCTATAGATCTACATCTATAGATCTATAGATCTACATCTATAGATCTATAGATCTACATCTATGGGTCCCCTTAGTGACCCCCGGGGGCCCCTTACCTTAGTGGCTCCCAGGGGCCCCTTACCTTATTGGCCCCATCATGCCAGTCTCTCCTCCACAGAGAAGGCCTTCCTGACCCATGAGGGCTACTCGGTGCCGGGGGCTGTCGGGAGCCGTGTCGCCCGGGGGGACGTCGCTCGCTTCCTGCTCTCGCAGCTGGACGCCGACGCCTGGGTGAAGAAGGGCGTGGCCATGCATACTGAAGAACCCCGGCTTCCTGCCTGACGATTGTCTGGGACGTCTTGATGGGCCAATCGATCCATTTACACTAACAAGCTGCTCGATTTCCTTATGTATTATATGTCTTTTTTTATTAATTTCTAATTGATAAATGATAAACATTCATGATGGTTTAATGCAATGCTTAAATATCATTGCATTTAATCGTGTTTGTCAATGGCGATTACGACTTGTGACTCTTACTTACTTGAACCACTAGAGGGCGATGTCAGACCATCGACATCTGACCGCTCCAATCACGCCAATAAAGTTTAATCAAGCACATTCAGAGATGGAGCATTTGGTATACTGCTGTTGTTATTTATAATCTCCATCCCTCTGGAATTATTTATATAATGAATATATTAAATTGCTATAATTGGTAATTCTGTACATCCACCACTGATTATATTCATGGAATGCACCAGGAAGAGTTTAAATTGGGAACATATATATTGATGTAGCTTTGAATGACGTCCCAATACATTGTAGTGTAGTTTGATTAACCAGTTTAGTGCGCGCAAACACACACACACACACACACACACACACACACACACACACACACACACACACACACACACACACACACACACACACACACACACACACTTTAAGTGCAGGCTGTGTTGCTGTGCATTGTTGTCACCCGGTGGCTCAGGGTGGGGTTTCAGCCGTCTCACCTCGTATCAGATCCTCTACATAAAGATCACCTGAGGAGGTGAAGAGAGAGGAGTCAGAAGTGGCTTAGAGAAATGCAAGGAGATGCAGATCACAACATCCCAGAAGCAGCTAAAAATGTCAGCCACGTCAGAACGGTCTGTCAGTCTTCATTCAGGGCGATGGACTGATGGCTGCAGCATTCTGATCCATGATAAGACAGTCTGCACGTCAGACTAGACCAGGCCCAGAGACCAGAGACCAGGGACCAGACCAGAGACCAGAGACCAGGGACCAGAGACCAGGGACCAGAGACCAGGAGACCAGAGACCAGGGACCAAAGACCAGACCAGAGACCAGAGACCAAAGACCAGAGACCAGGGACCAGAGACCAGAACCAGGAGACCAGAGACCAGGGACCAGAGACCAGGGACCAGAGACCAGGAGACCAGAGACCAGGAGACCAGGGACCAAAGACCAGACCAGAGACCAGGAGACCAGAGACCAGGGACCAGAGACCAGGAGACCAGAGACCAGGAGACCAGGGACCAAAGACCAGAGACCAGAGACCAGACACCAGACACCAGACACCAGAAACCAGGGACCAGAGACCAGGTCAAGTCAGCCTCAGACGAGGTCATGAGGCCCAGAGGTAAGGTCACAACAGGCCCCCGTGACCTCTGACCCGAGCCCACTGCTTACAGAAGGTGAAACTGAAGTCCTACCGTCTCCATGGCAACACCCTGCATGTCCTACCGTCTCCACGGCGACAGGTCGTGGCTTCTCCCCGCTCCAGCGTATCTGGTCTTGGACGTGACCCTCGGATCGTCCTGCTGTGATACTCTGCAATGTTGGGGGTTTGACCTTTGACCTGAGCGGGGGGTTTAACGAGCAGATGCAGATCATGGCAGGTTGGTCTGTCATTCTAATGATGTATTAATGACATCAGTAAGCTTATCTTACAAAGATATGTGTGTAAGTTTCCCATCAGCAGTCTTGTGATGAAGTTAGTTATAGTGGTAATATCTATGTTATTTATGTCAATGTTAGTTATATCTATGTAATTATTCTATCACACTTTTCTCACAGGGGAAGAAAGTGGATCACACTACAATTATTTAGGTAGAAACATTCCCAGGATGCAACTCCTGGTTTTATTCTGGCCGTGCCGTTAGTATATATATATATATATATATATATAATTTTTTTTTTTTTTTTTTTTTTTTTTTTTTTAAATTGAGCAGTAAAATATGTTCCAGTTCAGCTAAAGCTCTCAGAAGTCTCGGGTTGGCCCTCGAGGCGGACGCCTGCATGAAGGAACCGCATACCAGCCCAACCGGCTCCCTGGAGGCTGGCCCACATTCATTGTCCCCAGCACTGCTCTGAGGACACACTGGGACATCCATACCTTTTAAACACAACCCCTAATTTTGCATTGAGATATTTTCTGAACAAAACTGAGAAACAAGTCGTTAGATAAACAATATTCTTCATTTTATTGAGTAATTCATGTGTTAGTTCAGCTTCAGTTTGCATCTCCCAGCATCAGGCACCGAGCCTGGTGGAACATCGAACCCCCAGGCCGGGGAGAACATCTAACCCCCAGGCCCGAGCCTGGTGGAACATCTAAACCCCGGTTCCCATTTGAGTTAATGGTCTCGTCTCCTTAATTTGGCTCTGGATCAGTCGGCTCATATTTACAAAAAGTGCAATGTAGCGTGAACTCCTATGTACAACAATCATCTTAAATATTGTTCTGAGACCCAAGGGAAAGATGCTCTCCACTTCCTTGTAAAATAAGCACATTAAAATCAAGTGCAAAAAATAAGGCCCAGATATCCTGGGAAAATACAACTTGTCCCAGTAGATTCTCGGGAGCTTAAATTCTTACAAACTTTAAATTTTCACTCTTTAGCGTTGGATCACTCGATCCTCAGGTGGAATCCACGCAGTTTATGAGTCGTCAGGGTGTCCAAACCAATGGAAGTGTATAAATCAATGCGTGTTTCCTCCAGGCCGGCCTTTCGGGCCTGGGCCTCAGGTACAAGGGCCTCCCAGCCCGGACCCCTCAGCCCTGGGCCTCTGTGACCAGGGAGTACAGCTCGTTGATCTTCTCCTGGTACTTCTTGGTCACCACGGGCCTCTTGAGCTTCAATGTGGGGCCTGAACCAGGGAAAGGGAAGAGAGGGTTAGAGTAAGGACTCTATAGGGGTCTCTATAGGGGACCCCAAATACCTACAGAGAGAGGGTTAGAGTAAGGACTCTATAGGGGTCTCTATAGGGGACCCCAAATACCTACAGAGAGAGGGTTAGAGTAAGGACTCTATAGGGGACCTCAAATACCTACAAGAATGTAAAATCATAAATGTCATCTATAAATGTATCTTCAAGTATTTAATTCACAAGTGTCTACAAGTACGTCATTTACACATCTATAAGTTAATAATAGATAAATGTATCTATAAGTATGTAAAAGGTGCAACACTTATAGTGGTGCAGTATTTAGGTAAATGAGTATTGATTATAACGTCATAAAAATTTGTTCAAAGAAGGTGAACAACCAGGATTTATGGGCTAACTGGAATCCTGTCCTCCAAACCCCCCTCTAGCACCCTGGAGCCCCCTGGAGCACCCTGGAGCACCCTGGAGCACCCTGGAGCACCCTGGAGCACCCTGGAGCACCCTGAGTCCGGCTGACCACACTCTGAGATACCGGCTAAGACAGAGGGGTGATGGGCCTTGTCAGTGGCCCATCACCCCTCTGGAACTCCCTCCCCAACCACACCCACCAGGCAAGCACCCCCCCCATCATTTAACCAGGCTCTTAAAACCCCCTCTAGCACACAGAGACCGGCTGACACATCTCCTGGACTCCAGCCAAACAGAGATATCAGCAACATAAACAACAATCAGGCCTCGCCCTCACAGCTGGGAGCTGCTAGCTGCTCATTCCTAAAGCCCTGGCTGGAGACCCAGGCGTCCAGCCTGCTGCCTGGGGTCTCTGTTCCCCGAGGCGTCACTCACCCAGCTCCCCCCCGGTGATGGAGAAGTCGCGGTCCAAGATGAGCCACTTCTGAACCTTCTGGGCGTTGGAGGTGGATCTGGCGTTGATGCGCTCCATGGCCTCCTGGATGGCCGCGTAGACCGCTGGCTCCTTATTGGCTATGATCTCGGAGATCTTGGTTGCCGTGACGCCGAGGCGCTGGCAGTAGGCCAAGGCCTCCGGGCTCAGGTTGTCCGTGGGCTCGCCGTTCTCGTCCGCCTCACACTGAGAGAGTGAGAGAGTGAGTGAGTGCCAGACCCTTATGACGGGGGTTCATGGCGGGGCCCGGCCCCTCATGGCGGGGGCCGACGGCGTCTGGCCTTACCTTGAGCGTGAGGAACATGGAGAGGAACTTGAGCTTGTCCCCCAGCAGCATGGCGTTGCTGACGATGGACGCCTCCGCCTTCACCGCGTCCTCGATGGGCACCGGAGGGATGTTCTCCCCCCCCGCCGTGATGATCAGCTCTGAGGGGGAACCACAATGAGCATCAGAGCCGTCCGGCGGACCGCTGGCCCCCTTTCCTCAGGGGGGGGGGGGTTATAAAAGCTGAGTTATGGTTCCACGTCAAGGGGGGTTATGGCGGACCCTCCGTGACGCGTGACCAAGCCGTGACCTTGCGTCGAGGATTGGTCGCTCACTCAAAGCCGACGGAGAAACAGAACAGGCTCAGGACTGTGCCTTGCGTCGACGCGGAGCCTAACTGAGCCTTAAGGAGCTGCCGTTCCCATCCCTGCCCCTGCAGGTGCTCGGGCCCCCCGCTGCTCCTACCTTTGATCCTCCCCGTGATGAACAGGAAGTTTTTACTGTCGTGTTTGCCCAGGTCCCCAGAGTGCAGCCAGCCCTCCTGGTCCAGGGCCTCCTCCGTCTTGTCGGCCATGTTCAGGTAGCCCATGAAGACGTGCCGGCCCCAGAAGCACACCTCCCCGTTGCCGTCTTCGTCCGGCCGGTCCAGCTTGGTCCGGCAGCCCCTCAGAACCTTTCCACAGCTGGGACACAACAGATGTTAAGACGACCTCCGAGGTTCACACAGCCACTCTGACCGCTCCATCGTCCACCTCTGGTCTGAGGGACTCATCTGGAAGAGACCAGAACACCCCCCCCCCCTCAGGGAACCGATGTGGATGTCCTTCACCCCCCCCCCTCACCTCATGAGGGCGTAGTCCCCGGGCAACGACACCGTGTGGGGCCCGGAGCTCTCGCTCATGCCGTACAGCTCCAGCAGCGGCAGGTTGAGGCTCATGAAGTACTCCAGCGTCTCCCGCGTCATGGGGGCGGCGCCCGTGAAGCACGCCTTGCAGCGGTCCAGACCCAGCGCCTGACGCACCTTCTTGAACACCAGGTTGTTGGCCAGCATGAAGCCCCATGGCACCGCCGGCTCCCTTACCACAAAACAAACGCACCCACGTCAGAATGGAACAAACGCACCCAGACCAGGACGGAACAAACGCACCCAGACCAGGACGGAACAAACGCACCCAGACCAGGACAGAACAAACGCACCCAGACCAGGACGGAACAAACGCACCCAGACCAGGACGGGAACAAACGCACCCAGACCAGGACGGAACAAACGCACCCAGACCAGGACGGGAACAAACGCACCCAGACCAGGACGGAACAAAGAATTCTAAGAATCCCGTAAGGGCAGAACTGATGCCATCTGGCAGATGATCTACCGCTGCATGGCGCCGCAGGCTGACTGCTCCCCCCCCCCGCGGCAGGGCCCCGCCCCCCCAGACACGGCTGTGGAGAGAGTTCCTGGTTCAGGCTGTAGTTGAGGGACTCACTTGTTCATGACGCTGTAGTTGTACTGCAGGCCCAGGCCCTTGGCCCAGCCTGCCACCCTCATCTTCAGCGGGGAGGCTTTGGCCCCGGCCGCTTTCATCTTCTCCTGCATCTTCTCCCAGACGCGCGGGACCCCCAGGAAGGCCGTGGGGCGCGCCTCCTTCAGGGTGGCCCCCAGCGAGCCCTGGAGAGGGGGACACGGTGAGCGTCAGCGTTGTCAGGACGACGACCAACCAGCGGGCCGACGGAACGTGGGACCGCTCCGTACCTTCAGGGCGTCCGGGGAGGCGAAGTAGGTGGTGCCGGCGAACTTGACGGAGATCCAGAGGTCGTTGACCTGCGCGGCCACGTGGCTGAGCGGCAGGTAGCTGACCACCACCTCCTCGCCGTACCCCAGCTCCGTCATCACCCCGGCCGCCGCCGCCGTCCAGGTCAGCTGCAGGGCACAGGGGGCGCTTAGACCAGCTGCCTGATCCTGGGGCCACGCCTTCAGGGGGCTGAAGGGGGTTCATTTCTGGTCTCATTTAACCTCCACCCACCCACCCACAACCACAACCACACCCACCCACAACCACAGCAACAACCACACCCACCCACCTCTACTCGCATCCCTTAGGCTTTCTAGTAACACTCACATTATCGGGGCTCTACTAGTCTGCCTTGGGGCTCACATTATCGGGGCTCTACTAGTCTGCCTTGGGGTTCCAGAGGACTCACATTATCGGGGCTCTACTCATGTGCCTTGGGGTTTCCGGTGACTCACATTATCGTGGCTCAGCATGACTCCCTTGGGGTTCCCCGTTGTACCCGAGGTGTAGATGAGGGTGCAGCACTCATTGGCTCTCAGGGTACCAATCACAGCGTCCAGGGTCTGGTCAGACACCTCCTCCCCCAGCTTCATGAACTCCGCCCACTGGACACAAATCAACCAATGGTTAGGCCCATACTTTGACATTTTAAAATCAGGAACGAAACCAAACGCAATCTGCAAACGTAGTGACCCTGCTGGATTCACGGAGTACACCGAACACGCTGGAGGTATACTGTACTGTACTGGTACACGCCCATATCACATATCACCATATCACCTGCTCTAACAAACATTTTGACATATATTATATTTTGTCGTTTTCCCACAAACTGCTCACACAAAAAAAGAAATAAGTAACGAAAAACAAAAGCAGAACTAAAGCCGCAGGAAGTCCGCAGTTGAGGTCTTGTGAGCAGACGGTTTGCTCTTTTCTCCTCTATGAGCTTCGGGGACCACACACTCCTCATCTAGCATCTCCCTGCCGTCATCACCCCAGCTCAGGAGGTGGCGTCTGTGTACGGGCCTCCGAGGTGAGTCCGCTGCCCATCCCCTTGACCCGCTCACCGTGTAGAGGTTTGGCAGACGCTCCTGCAGCTCGTCTTTGTACTGGACGATGGCCTTGAGGTGAGGAAGTTGATCTTTGACCTACGATCAGGAAGGAAACGCTTGGTTATGCATCGCACATAGCAGAACCGGAATTAGAACTAGGGGACGGAAGTCATGCTTCAACACAACTAGGAACCAAGCTTCCAGTAAAGGTACTAATTAACCTACAAGTATTTTGCCTTGTATGCAGTAGAATTGTGACCTTTAATTGAGACGTTTAATATTAAGTGCAATGTGGTGCAGCAATTGATTTACAGGCATCGCCACCATCGTCACCATCGCCACCATCGTCAGGTGAGGAATGCCACTCTATTCGTTCAGCATTATCACATCTAAATCCAAATATTGTATCAACGTCTTTCTGGGATACAGTCGCATCCACGTTATCCATTAACCATAATCTACAATCAGAGTAGATAACGAGATGCCAGAAAGGACAACATACTCCGCCTCAAGGTCTGACGTGCACTGAAGCAACACCTTCATCATGGTTGATCCTCATCTTCATCGTGAATATCCTTCAGCCTGTTGAAGGTTAATCATCTACATTCCGCTCTTCTGACAACCATTCCAACCATTCTACTGTCGGGAACCTGCCAACAGACAGGTTCCCAACCCTTAAATGGGAAGTTCCAAGAATGCCTTTCGACTAAACCTGTCCTGAAAAGACCTCTGGTTCCACAACATTTCAGTAATTCCACCATTTTAAAAGGTTTCTGCTTCAGGCACTGCTGAAGGGCAGAGAAAGCTCCTTATTGGCTCCTTGATGTAGTGTTGGTGTTCAGCCCGCCTCCTACAGCGGCTGCTCGCGTCCGATTGGCCAGCGAGCCCTGATGGGAGGCGCCGCAGGTGAGGCTTCAGGGCGGCGCCTCACCTGCAGGGCGGAGCCTCACCTGCAGCGCGGAGCCTCACCTGCAGCGCGGAGCCTCACCTGCAGCGCGGAGCCTCACCTGCAGGGCGGAGCCTCACCTGCAGCGCGGAGCCTCACCTGCAGGGCGGAGCCTCACCTGCAGGATCTTGACGAGCTGCTTGTGGTTCTCCACCACCAGGACGTTGGCCTCACAGTTCTCCGCTACGTACTGGCAGGCCTCCGGAGAGTTGGTCGTGTAAATACCGGCCCCCAGACCGCTGGGGAGGGAATCAAATATTAGCTTTGGAGCGCGCCGCCAACGGTCCAGCGTAAAGGCCGCGACCCTTGACCCCTTGGCACTGAGCCAGGCGGTCTGGTTCTATCTAGCGTCCGTGAAGCCTCAGAGGGCTGCAGGCACGACAACATCTTAGAGCTGGGGGGGGGGGCACACCGACAGACCTCTCCTCCCTCAGAGACAACTGATGAACACTCCGCTCTGATAATAGTCCTTCACCACCCCCCTAACCCTGCTCTTACACACTTACTGTAGGAGGTACGTCCATCCACTGGAGAACCGTACTTAGCATGGTGTAGCATCTTATCCTAGCTGTCTCTGTTGTACACGGGGAATGGGGCAACCTAGTGATGGTTAGTGCTTTGCACTTGGTTCTATGAACCTCCTTACTGTACCCAGAGATATGTTGTTGTTTCTCTTTCTTCTGACTAACGTAGGCCTACTTATTGTAATCGCTTTGGGTAAAATCGTCTGCTAAACGACCTGAATTTAAATGGTCAGACAGCGCATATCAATTATTGATTGCTGGTGGGTTGAAAAGACCATCTCAACACATGAAAAAGCCCATTGATTATTGCTCCCCCAAATTGGACTACAAAAAGGAGAACCCAGAGGAACCGGAGGAACCCAACGGACGCCTCACCCGGCCAGGATGCAGCCCACGTCAGCGATGAACCACTCTGGGGAGTTGAAGCCCAGGATGCCGACGCCATGGTAACGCTCCAGGCCCAGCTGAGGAAACAGCGTCCACGTTAATATTTCATCAGACCTCCACATCACCTCTGAGGCTCATTAACTGATGACCTCCATCGCTGCTTTACGCACAGAACGCCTAATTTCCAGGGTGCGGACACGGCTATGAAACAGGAGCGGCAGCGGAGTGTTGAATCTCACACACGGCAGGGTGTCGGGTTACAGGTCCTCTCCATAGATCATTCCTCTGTGTGTGTGTGTGTGTGTGTGTGTGTGTTTGTATGTGTGCGTTTCGAGGGAACTTCTATGTAAACAGCATTCGTTACGGTCGGAGATTAAGCTCACTGCGCAGCGTGACTAGGTGGAAGATTGAAATGCAGAGCCGCCTGTGAAACACACTGAAAAAGTTAAACGGTTAAACAGTGTAATCGGGAAGGGTTGGAGCCACACACACCTTGAGGAAGCTCTTAGCGGCCGCCCGGCTCTGGCGGTAGTACTCCCGCCAGCTGACTGTCACCCAGCAGCCGTCCTCCTTGGAGGCCATGGCGGGGTGGTCCCCGAAGTTCTGCACCGTCTCCAGGAACATCTGGTGGACGGTGAGAGGAGTCTCGGAGCCCGGGCCGGAGCCCTCCATCCGCAGCTTCACCGCCTGGTCCCGGGTAGCCGTCCAGAGCCGCTCGGCCGGGGTCAGCGGGGGTGCCGCGGCCGGGGACAGCGGCATAGCGGGGGGCTCTGTGTGGGTCGGACAACAAGGCCATGTTCCCGCCATCACTTAAGGCTGTGTGGAGCGAGCCGAGGAACCGAGCGTCGCCGGAGTGTGAGCTGACAGTGTTGGCCGTGTGATCTCCTTCTGTCCCCTGAGACGCCAGGTAGGCTATATGAAGGCGTGCTCAGGTGCACCCCGGGGGGCGGGGGCGGGGGCGGGAGGGGGGCGGTCTTACTGACACCTGAGAGGAAACCGGTTCACGGGAATGTCAGCCTGGCCACCAATCAGGGTTCAGGAACAATCAGTTTCGGCTTATGAGCAAAACATAAGGCAGATAAACGAAAGAATACGACGTTGAAGATCAATCTGAAGGAGTCTGCGCAGTACAACGATGTAATGTCCGACAACAGGAGGTCAAAGGTCACGGCCTGAGAAACGCGTTCGGCCAGCCGGACGGGAACTCCACCAAACGTAGAAAAGAAACAGATCGTCGTAACACGTTACTGTTTCAAAGCCTTCCGTGGTGTTGACCCCCTTCTTAGCTGAAGAAAGACCCCCTTGCTAGTTGAAGAACAAGCTGTCCGTTGTTGAGAAGAACGCGTTAGTCTTAGTTATTCCTGGTTGTATTTCTTTGAAATTGCATACAAAAGTGGTCAAAATAATTAGAAGTATTATCGGAGACATTTCTATTGTGACGATATGACTCTAGGTGTATTCAAAATGAAACTGCCAACTGCCAATATGTATTATAGAACGACAAATTGAATCTGAACAATTACAAAAAAAAAAGGGGCGCGTGCAATGTGGTCTTTCACCCAGCAGATGGCGACAAGTTTGTTACGATAGACGTGTTGACCGTATAAGCCTACGTCAACAACAGGTTTTATGACATTTTCATGACGATGGATGTCAGTAAGCCATATTGATCATCAGTACATTATTCCCCATTCCAATCCTCAAACAGAAAATAATTGATTATAAAGAATGTTCACTGTGGCCGGCTACTGGTCAGGAAACCCCTGCTGCAGAAGAGCCTTCACACCCCATCGTATCATATTTCATCATATCTACGGATCGTATCTCATATCTCCCATCAAACAATAACCTACCTTCAGAAGGAGCTCCAGATGTTTCCTCAGGGCATCTGGGGGGCTTTGGAGGTCTGGTCTTACAGGTCGGCCCTGTCGTCTCCTCTGTCGTCTCCTCTGGTGTCTCCTCTGTCGTCTCCTCTGGTGTCTCCTCTGGTGTCTCCTCTGTCGTCTCCTCTGGTGTCTCCTCTGTCGTCTCCTCTGGTGTCTCCTCTGGCGTCTCCTCTGGTGTCTCCTCTGTCGTCTCCTCTGTCGTCTCCTCTGGTGTCTCCTCTGGTGTCTCCTCAGCTGTCTCCTCTGGTGTCTCCTCTGGTGTCTCCTCTGGTGTCTCCTCTGGTGTCTCCTCAGCTATCTCCTCTGGTGTCTCCTCTGGTGTCTCCTCTGAGAGCGACGAGGCCCGGGGCGTGTGGCTGAGGCCGTCCTCCATAGCGAGGGTCCCGGCAGCAGGACTTTTGGGTGCTGCTATCTGGGCCCCGGTGGGCTCTGCGCTGACCAGCCCCCCATTGGGGACAGGGGGGCTGGAAAGGACCTCCTTCTGTGGCGGTGGGGCGAGGTCAGGCACCGCCTGGGACGGCTGAGAGCCGCTGCTAGGAGGGGGGGGGCGGGGAGAGGGGGAGGGGGGGAGGGAGAGAGGAGGGGAGAGGGGTGGAGAGGGGTGGAGAGGGGTGGAGGAGGATCAATGAAAGCTCACAACATGTGCTCCCATCAGAAGCCCTGGAGGCTGGCAGGGGTGAAAGCAGATAGTGCTGGTTGAGGTTGTGAACCACGAGTGTCCCCTTCTACGTCAGCTCCACTATCATCTCAATGAAGATATTCCATTATCTAATGACCGTGGAGCACATCTAGTGGGGATGTACACACAAGTACGCTGGGTGTTCTACACAAACACTACGTTGTTGGAGATGAAAGGTCCAATCTCGACTGAAATGAGACGGATCACAAGAAGGGTATGGAGTCATGTGAGCGGAACGCCGGGTGCATCACTAACCTCGAGGCAACGTGCTCATGGTGGAGAGGGCTGCTGCACAGCACGTCCTCAGTATCCATCGTCCTGCGAGGGCTGTGGAAGGAGGAAGTGAGTGAGACTGACTGAAAAGGAAGTGAGATCGCAGTCTTGGTTCCTGTCATGTTAGCTTCCTGATTCACTCTGAGCCTGAGAGCAGCGCTCTGAGGGGTTGATATAAGGGCAGACATCTGTGAGGTCATGGAACGTGTCGTTGCCACATCCATCCGTGGCACCCATCCCTGGCCGCTGTGTTTAGAATGTTGAAACCTCGGGGGTGCTGCCAACTCCGTGGGGCCATGTTCAGGGCCATGTTGTGTCATTGCACGCAGCTCAGACGTTCAGGGAGACAGGTGGACCCAGGTGAGACAGAGGGCAACCCAGGCATCAGCCAATGGGTGGTTCTCAAAGTCTGATATCAACGGCTGCTTCTCCCCGGCCCCCCAGCCGTAGATGAGCGCCCTCTGGGGGTGGACGACGGATCGGGGATGGCAATTCACCGGTCAGTAGTAAAACGGAATTGATTTCCAATCACCAGATGAGCCTCACAAGACACTGGGGTTATTTTCTGTTGGCTTTGAGCATAAAGATAGTGAGACAATCATGTTATATCACCGATGTGGAGATAATGTTTGTCATCTGGGTTAAAGTTCACGTTGGTGTGGCAACATGAGCCGTGGCTGCAGAGGATCACACATTGGGACACCTTTAAGTCCACATTCATATGAACCCACTTTTTTTCATACTCCTCGTTAACCCTTTTGGCAAAGTGCGATGTGGAGCGTGATGGAAGCTCAGCCCCTCTGATATTCAACCTTCTAGATCAAAGAGAGGAGGCGCTCCCATCCACCAGAGATCGTTCAGAAGATGTTTAACCAACAGCGAAGCCACTTCTACAGCCGCTGTCTGGCAGACGGCCCCCAGCAGCCAACACATAAACACAGTGTTTCCACGGGCCCTCATGCTGAGAGGGGCCCTCCTGCTGACCAAACACTGAACAACGAGCCCTCCTAGCAACACCTCAAACTGCACATGGAGAGCGGTTGGTTGCATGGTAAACTTAGTCGGCTCAGTCCAATGCGCAGCCGGGTAAATCCCTGTGATTATTGAATTGTGTGCACTTATGTGGATCCTTTCCCCTTAAAAGCGTAAAGAACTTACATGATTGCGCGTTGACCTCTTCTTCTGTTTAAAAATAGTCCGCTCTACCGGAGTCTAGGACAGACACAAACAGGACCCTGTTGGTGATATGAGCTCACACCGGAGGCAAGGTCATGAGCGCAGAGCACCTGCCAGGTCTTTATGAGACGTGAAGGCGCGAGGCGGCGTGGCCAAACAAAGCAGGCCTCGCCCCGCCTGAAGGCTCGCAGGGATACAATCACCATGAAACAACAACACAACACTCACACATTACCACCCTTATGAGCGCGGAGTCGCTCCGCAATGGGCCTACCGTCCAGATGCAGAGAGAGAGCGGCTCGACGCAGAGTCAGGTGAAGAGCAGAATCCTGGGTCGACCTCTGGTGGTCCGAGTGTCCCACCAAGTGTCACTGCCCCCGCCGCACTGACAGCCTATGAGGGACTTGCTTGTGAGGAAATCATAACACACGCACGCACACACCTCCGTCCCCCGCGGTGAAGTGTGGAACACGTGTTCTCTGACAGAACCAAAGGTCGCCGTCTCTAAGAACCGACATGTGACTCCTGCACTGAGCAACGCCACATTCCAACACAATGTTTAATGAGTAATTGCAGATACGTGTTGGGTTTTTGGTTTCTTGTCAGGAATGGAGTAAGCCCGTTGAGGATAAGGATATGGGCTAAAGCTTCAAGAACAAGTGAAAACAACCTAATCAGTGCCCCCGCCCATGTGAGCCACCCATGAAGAAAGTGATGAGCCGGTTACTGATTCATGGAGAATCAGCCTGGGGCCTTAAAAGAACCAAAAACCTTCCAACACATCATCGATTTAAAATATTATTTTGATTTTTAATTATAAATAATAATAAATTAATTAATAACTACGTTTTTAGACTGATAGTTCTTCAGCTCACATTGAGGTTATTATTAGCTCTAACCGGTATTAACCCGGCTGGGGGGGGGGGGGGGGGGGCGGGATATAGGGGAAAGTTGAGCCGGAGTATCGAGTGACACACTGTAACCTCGGTCACCGCTCCAAGGTCGTACAGTCAGACCACCTTCACAGCATGCAATACAATCACAACCGCTATGACTGGAAACGGCAGAAGGAATCCCTTACTTCAGTCACAAAAAACTAAGGGTCACTTCGTGTACAGTTCAGACGATTTCAGAGAATCTAGAACAGAGGCCCACTGTTTAAAAGGACTGGAACCAAAGTTGTGTCTAGTTCTGGGCCTGTGCTGGACCTATTTCATAACATCAAATAATGTCATATGAATAGTATCTTTGTGTGACCCCCCCCCACCCACCCCTTTCTGCTCTGCCTGCTGGATGAATAAATAAAAGTTTACCAATGATGCAAACCAAATAAGACCACTAAAGACAAAATACCAGTTTGCAGCGTTTTATCAGTTGGGAACCGGTTTTACACAGAACGAATTTACTTCAGAATGAGTCGAAGCCAACGGCAAAAGAAACCTTGTTTCACTCTTACAAACCGTGCAGTCAGATGGGTTTTGAACTATATTGAGATTAGAGAGACATACAGTCGGTATGGCAACAATCAAACACGCAAACCGCCGTCTAGGCTTACACTCAATCTTTATTTGGATTAAATCCCACACACTACAAAAATATTGACATTTAGATAATCAGAACTCGATTATGCCATGCGTGAAAGGGACTATCTGGGACACACACACACACACACACACACACACACACACACACACACACACACACACACACACACACACACACACTCTATCCTGGAGGCCAGGTCATCTGCCGTCCTCCCAGGACGTGGATGTGGAGGTGATAGACGGACTGGGCGCCATGTGGCCCGTCGTTGATCACTGTGGACGACATGAGAAGGAGCAGCATGAGGACAGATGGACACTGTCCTACTGTACATGAGGACAGATGGACACTGTCCTACTGTACATGAAGACAGATGGACACTGTCCTACTGTACATGAAGACAGAGATAAACACAGTCCTGTACTGTACTGTACATGACAGAGATGAACCATGTCCTGTACTGTACTGTACATGAGACAACACACACACCTCTATCTCTGGAGGCCAGGTCATCTGCCGTCCTCCCAGGACGTGGATGTGAGGAGATGAGTGATAAGACGGTGACCTGTGGCGGCCATGTGGCCCGTCGTTGAATCCAACTGTGGACGACATGAGAAAGGAGCCAGCATGAGGACAGATGGACACTGTCCTACTGTACATGAGGACAGATGGACACTGTCCTACTGTACATGAGGACAGATGGACACTGTCCTACTGTACATGAGGACAGATGGACACAGTCCTGTACTGTACTGTACATGAGGACAGAGATGAACCATGTCCTGTACTGTACTGTACATGAGGACAGAGATGAACCATGTCCTGTACTGTACTGTACATGAGGACAGAGATGAACCATGTCCTGTACTGTACTGTACATGAGGACAGAGATGAACCATGTCCTGTACTGTACTGTACATGAGGACAGAGATGAACCATGTCCTGTACTGTACTGTACATGAGGACAGAGATGAACCATGTCCTGTACTGTACTGTACATGAGGACAGAGATGAACCATGTCCTGTAGATGCCGTCTCCGCTCCAGTGAGGTCCGTTGGCCGCTCACCTACTCTGTAGCCTTCGCTCTAACCTCCTTCTGCTGCCACATTCACCACCTCCTTTCGTGGGCCACATTCTTGGCCACAACCAGCAGGTGTCCCAGAAGCTTATCGATTGAGAAAAGAAGAAAGAGAATGAACCATGTCCTGTAGATGCCGTCTCCGCTCCAGTGAGGTCCGTTGGCCGCTCACCTACTCTGTAGCCTTCGCTCAAACCCTCCTTCTGGGCCACATTCTTGGCCACAACCAGCAGGTGTCCCAGAAGCTTATCGATTGAGAAAGAGAAAGAAAGAGTTATTAGTACCGTAGATTGTTCTAACGTGTTACTACTGGAGCTGGTTCCTCCGTCGCTAGGCGGCCCCCCTACCTCAGCCTCCCCGTCCCGGGCCGCGCTGATCCGGGGAATCTGGACCTTGGGGATCACCAGGAAGTGGACCGGAGCCTGGGGGGTGATGTCCCTGAAGGCCAGACACTGGGGACAGACAGGGCAGGGTTTGGTGAGCCTGTTCAAACACTGGGGGAGAGACAGGCCAGACACTGGGGGAGAGACAGGCCAGACACTGGGGGACAGACAGGGCAGACACTGGGGGAGAGACAGCACAGACACTGGGGGAGAGACAGGACAGACACTGGGGGAGAGACAGGACAGACACTGGGGGAGAGACAGGACAGACACTGGGGGAGAGACAGGACAGACACTGGGGGAGAGATAGGACAGACACTGGGGGAGAGACAGGACAGGGGTTTGGTGGGCCTGTTCACCAGTCAGTCATCGGGGCTCTTTAGGGTTGACGAGTTGAAATGACACTTCCTGTTGTAGTCTGGATTTAAGATATCTGTAAAACATTTTGTCGCAAAAGGATTTTCACTGTTTGATTTGTCAAACAGATTTCCAGATATCTTTGAATTAATTATAGATATAAGTTATTCCTTGTTCACTTGTAAGAATGAAAATAGCAGATATCCATAATACAATTCTCAAAATGGAGAGAATTGTAAACCAAACAACTAACTAACAACTAAGCCCTTTTCTTTCACGCAGCTTATTGAAGATCTCTGCAGTGACTCTTACTCCTTTTTCGATATCTATAGCAAAACAATTCTGGTTCTGTTGGCTTGGAATAATAACGAGCCAAAATTGAATTTAAGAAATCGGCGATGGAGTTTGCATAGAAGTCTATGGTAAAATTTGATTTAAGTTGTAATAACGTTACAGATCTACAGGAAAAAAAGTTGTTGGATTTATCAAATCATTTATATTTTGACTAGTGAGAAATAAAAGTTTGATTTCTTTCAAATCTAACTTTAATTATTTTATTAGAATTGATACGAGTCCAAGTTACATTATTATATGTAACTTGGACTAGAAATTATAAATAGTCGAAAATGAATTGTTGATATCTACAATTGCTATGATTCAATGTTAAAAGGGCTTGCTATACATTTTGAATGAAAATGTACAGTATATGTGTGACATATATATGTTATAATATATTAATAATAAATGTGACCCAGATGGAAAACTTCCATTGACCAGAAAACACTCACACCAAATTTGTACCGGGTGCCAAATTTGTACCGCCTACGTAATCTGTTGTCCGTTGCCTAGCAACGGAGAACAGGTTACGGAAGGGGTTGTCCGTTACCTAGCAACGGAGAACAGGTTACGGAAGGGGTTGTCCGTTGCCAGGCAGGTTTCAAAAAACAATCGCGCTCATGTTGCCAAACACGAAATAACATATTACAGATAACGGATCGCTAGATAACACTTGTTTTACTTTATATTTGCATTGTATTTAATTGTTTAATCAAATTTAGCTAGTAAACTGAGTGTTTAAAGTGTATCATAGTCTACCTAGCTTGTGTTAATTTCATTTCATTAATTCAATTTCGATAATAGTTAATAGATTATAGGTTATAGATAGATGGGTAGATAGGTGAGCAGGCATTTATCCATCCATCCATCCATTTTCATCCGCTTATCCGGAGTCGGGTCGCGGGGGCAGCAGTCGGAGCAGGGATCCCCAGACTTCCCTCTCCCCGGACAGGCATTTACCAACTGATAAATGTTTTTTTATAAAAGTTATCCCCATAACATTTAGCTATTACTGTTTAGGGAAATAGATAAATACAATACAGTACAATACAAATATAAAGTTAGGAACGCTAATAAATGTAATTTGTAAACGTTATCTGTCTTGTCGCGCTCAATGAAGAAAGTTCGCGAATGTTCTTCAGCCTTCCCACGTCATTCGACGTGATCGTCCGTTGCCAGGCAACGTTCGACGCGATCGTCCGTTGCCAGGCAACGTTCGATGCGATCGTCCGTTGCCAGGCAACGCAGGTGGGAGCCCGCAGCAGCACGCCCCCACCTGCTCGTCCTCGTAGATGATGTCTGCAGGGAGGCTCTTGTCGATGACCTTGGAGAAGATGGTGGGAGCCGGAGACCCGTACACCCTGCTGGCCTCCTCCGCCAGGCTCACCTCGTCCCGGCGGGAACACAATCCTCTCTGGAGACAGCGGCTCAATACAACCTGTGGACAGGTGGGCTTCAAGTTAAGGTGAAGAAAATAACTACCCAGAATCCCCCCAGACCTCAACCCGACACTGCAGTCAAGCCAGCCGACCCATCGAGGTCAGCCGACCCAGTTTTTTGCTGTACCTGTTTATACTAGCCATTACGGTAATAGCGCCTCAGAACTAGTTTCAAAATAAAAGCATTTGTCTGGAACACACCGAAAGAGTCATTAAAAGCAAATACTATCAAAAGAAATGTACGGACGTTGTGATATGTACTTTCAAAATAAAAGCCCTACTAATTGACAAATCTAAGCTTATGCCAATAGTTTATTGGAGATTTAAAGGGTTAGGCTCATTTAAGTCTCATTTCGCGTCAAGCTTATAGTTCACGACCCCGTAGGGTCACCCAAGAAGTTTCAGGACATTCTGATGTGGATTTCCAAAATAAAAGCCCACCAAACATTCCAATATGAGGCATATTACATGATTTTGGATTTGATTTAAAAAGAAAATGCACATCGGAATGTCCTGAAATTTCTTGGGTGACCCTATGGGCTTTTGATCTATAACTCTGAAGTAAAATGAGCCTGGAATAACAGGGCATTTTCTTTTAAATCTAATCCCAAATCATATGTAATATGTCTGATATTGGAATGTTTGGTGGGCTTTTATTTTGAAACTCCACATCAGAATGTCCTGAAACTTTGTTGGGTGACCCTATGGGGCCGTGGACTATAAACTTGACGTGAAATGAGCCTGGAATAACGGAGCATTTTCTTTTAAATCTAATCCAAAATCCTATGTAATATGTCTCATATTGGAATTTTTGGTGGGCTTTTATTTTGAAAGTAAATATCACAACGGCCGTACACTTCCTTTGATAGTATTTGCTTTTATTGACCCGACGAATGCTTTTCATTTGAAACTGGTTCTGAGGCGCTATTACCGTAATGGCTAGTAACCCGACCCCCCTGACCACCCCAGACCTCCAACCCGACCACCTGATCACCCCAGACCTCAACCCGACCACCTGACCACCCCAGACCTCAACCCGACCACCTGATCACCCCAGACCACAACCCGACCACCTGATCACCCCAGAGCCAGCGGGCTGGGAGATCGATCAGATCAATAAGGTGTCTGAGGACAAACAACACTTCTCAGATCAGACCTACCTCTGGTCGGAAGGCAAGCGAGTGACAAGCAAGTGACGGGGAGCGATGGAGCGCGGCGCTCCCGAAGGAACCGACCCGAAGCAACCGACGTGAACCCATGGCTGCAACGGCACGTCTGCTGCCGTAAAGGTCTGTCTGTCCGATGCGCTTCTGCTGCCGTAAAGGGAATCCAAAGGCTGAAAACCAACAACTGTCGCAAACAATAATAAACGAATCCATTCATAAACCTTATGAGTAAATACACCTCGGGCCCCATTGTGTTGGTGTCTATCTGTTATTTAACTCATTTAGGAATCATAATATTATAATGGGGGATTATCATGCTTCCGGGTTCCATTGGCGGGATTTGTCATATTGTTCATATAACAAACAACGTCAACCCTACATACGTTTTCATGGATTCCCGACTGAATGAATCTTCGGAAGAAGTGGATTCAAGCGGTTCGCCAGGATGAAGGGCCAAACCTTAAAATAAAACAAGGAAGCACGTTTGCTCCCCCTCATGGCCATTAAGATATGCAGACAAATCTTTAAGATGTACTGAAGCACTCACAATAATAATACTAATTAACTTATCTCTAACCACAGCGCAGTTCAGCGGTGAGGATGCTCTGAAAACACAAGTCTGCTGTGTGATGACCGACTTCCAGGCACCACTTGATTTAAAAGGCTACATCCCTGTTGAATAGTGTTTTTACTCAAACATATACCTATACATATTAAAACGAGAGACGCTGAACATTTGGAGTGGTCCCTTCATTTATGTATATAATTGAATGAGAAGTCTTTCATCTCTAATCAATTTTAAAGGCTGGTCAGTCCATCCTGAAAGTATTCAAAATAATGTTAATATGTAATGTAGTAAATTATGTTCTCAGAAAAAGGGAATGAATTAAATCATTTTATTCTTTCAGTTCCTTTATTATTTATTCAGTTCATTTCACTTTCTGCTGAAGATACACATTCATATATGTACCAAAGAAGTACAATTCTACCTTATTTTTCCTCTCTTATCATTTCATCATCTCTCCAGTCAGAGCGAAGGTACCCATTCCGAGTGATCGATGACGATGCGCTTTAAGCTCGTGCATGTTTCCGCACGTGAACGACTTCATGACAACAATGTGCAACAGCGCCCCCTGGGGTCACACATTTCGGTGTAGCAAGGGGGCGTGGTCTAGACGAATGACGACACTATGAAGAACAAGGGGGCGGGGCGTCCGAGAGGAAACATGGCGGCCCGCACACGCTTGTCCTTGCAGTCGTTACTCCGTCGAAATGTGCATTTCTGGAGAACCAAGAGGAGCCTCCACGCTGAGGCGGCCGTGAAGCAGCCCTCCTACCCAGCCGTGGTGCCCTCGCTGACCGCCAAGAGCAAGTCCTCCCTGCGGTACCGCTACGAGCTGCGCCTGGATGACATCCGAGCCGCGGCAGTGGAGGAGAAGATCCGGCTTCTGACCAGAATACAGCGGAAGAAGTATGTCGTGTTCCCCCAGACGCTGTCCCGTAACGCGGACCAATGGCACCAACACTTCACCAAGACGGCCTACATCCCGGGGCTGCCCGACGTGTACTCCACGGTCGGACAGCCTCCGGAGGATTCAGCTCCCGTGGTCGGAAGGATAGCCCTACCCGTCATCGGGGAGGACACGTTCGAGGAGATCCGATCCCTGGTCAGTCATGCGGTTCTCCAAGAGCAGTGGTACATGAAGAAGCGGGAGCCCTTCCTTTACCGGCGGCAGGAGCACTTCGTGGAGCCCTTCATACGGAACCTGGTCGCAGGGGTCACCGGCTGCCTGGCTCAACACAACCCCCTACTGCTTCTGGCGAGCAAAGGTACGCCAAGGCCCGTGCGTGTGTGCGTGCGTGCGTGCGTGCGTGTGTGTGTGTGTGCGTGTGTGTGTGTGTGTGATTAGTATTGGCTGGCTGCCCACTATCATCTTATAACAGCTTATGATAGCCTAAAGCGTTGTGCACACAGGATGATGATTCGGTCTCTCGTTAACCCACCGTTTGTAACTCTTCATTCTAGATCTAAAACCTGAGGTGAATTTCTATTGGACGAGAGGTCAGAGGATTATTCCTCGTGGCCATCGAAGGGGCAGAGTTGAGCCAATCAGGTTCCAGATCGATGACAAGCCACACAGTCAAATTAGAATACCTAAGCAACTGCCACAGGTAATCAGACGATTGATTCCAACAAACCACTCGTTTTAAACCGTAACACCTCCTTAACCACCTGATTCTGTCCTGTGGGCGTGTCTTCAGTTTGCTCCGATGGAGGCTGCGTTCGGATTGGACGTACCGGACATCAAAGTGTCCCCCGACATGATGCCTCTGTTCAAACGACAGTACGACAACCACATCTTCACAGGTAGCGCTGGAAGCGGAGCCATAATAAGAGATTAAATCGAATGCACCTTCTTAATAATAACGTGAAAGGTCAGAGTTCTGGTGGCTTCAACCTGGTGTGTGTGTGTGTGTGTGTGTCTCAGGGGCCAAGCTGCCGGACCCCTGCAGCTGTGGCCTCACCCAGTGCCAGCTCCGGACCCCTGCAGCTACGGCCACACCCAGTTCCACGTGGTCCAGGACCGGTACCACCCGGCCCGGCTGGGGGCCCGGGGCCAGGAGGACCAGGTGGAGGCGCTGCTGCGCGCCCACGGCCTGGCCAGCCTCTTCTGTTGGACCGGGGCGCAGGCCGCCTACCAGGGTAGGGTGATAGGGTGATAGGGTGCTCCGTGTGCGTGTGCGTGTGTGTGAGAGGTGGGCCTTGATTCAGATCTGAAGCCTGATTGGCTGAACGGGCTGAACTCTCTTCTGCCCCAGGTTGGTTTTGGCCAATCACGGCGCTGGAGGCGGGGATCTGTAGCATATGATTGGCTTTTGAACGCAAACAAAAAACTAGTAAACTCTAAATGTATTCTATGTAAAATAATAATATAGTATGTTAAAAAGCCCTGTTTAAAGACCCATTAATACAGCTGCACAGACACATCTGGCCTGGTGGGGGGGCTCCACCGCGCTACACCAACAGGGTTCATCCTCATGTTCTCACCCCACCCCCTCATGTTCTCACCCCTCATGCTCTCCCTCTGGTCCTCAGGCTTCTGGGCGCGTGAGGACGTGCCGCGGCCCTTCGTGTCCCAGGCCGTGATCACCGACGGACAGTTCTTCTCCTTCTTCTGCTACCAGCTCAACACACTGGCACTGTCCGTGGACGCGGACGTGGACAACCCCCGGAGGAACATGCTGTGGGGCACGGAGAGCCGGCGTCTGTTCCAGGGCGTGGAGGACGGCCGCGTGGTCGGCCTGGACGACGGCGTGCTGCGGCTGCTGGTCCAGTTCCTCATGAACAGGCCCCTGGAGGCCTGAGCGCCCTGGGGGGGCGAGGGGGGGCTTAGAGACCTGACTGCTTCTGGGTCGATCCTAGACCCCCCTCCGGTCCTGGGTCTGTCCTAGACCCCCGTCAGGTCCTGGGTCTGACCTAGACTCCCGACAGGTCCTGGGTCTGGCCTAGACCCCCGTCAGGTCCTGGGTCTGGCCTAGACCTCCGACAGGTCCTGGGTTAACCCCTGTAAAGGGAGCAGCCCTTGGTCTAGTCCAGGTCCCTCTGATTCTGACGATAAAGGGATCATGTTGAGGACACTTCGGTTGGAACCATGTTATCAAGAATACAGAACCTCAAAGACTTTGTCCCACCAAGGGGCTTGGAGAGTGGCGAGGGAATGAGTTTGAGGAACCACATCCAGCGCTGTATATTTATGTTTGAAAAGACTGAAAATTGTGTTCATGCCTCGATAAATTAATGCTTTTGAAGTAGTCCCTGTGTGTTTTACTGTAATCCACCCCACCACAATATTAATCTAGTGTTTGGTTTGGTTGAACAAGGTGAGTCCAGTAAACAGTACAGTGTCAGTGAGTAATGGAGTAGAGTTCAGAGAAGCATGTTCCTACGGCCACAGGAACTCTGCATCATTCATCTCTTCATGGAATTCAGCTTTCCTCCACTAGAGGGCATGTTGTGTTGGGCAACAAATAATTGGAATCTGAATCAAACACTTTAGTCCATTTTTTATTTGGATATTTGATGCTTGAAAAGGTTTTGGGTTGCATGTTATGAGAGCTACAGGCACAGCCTCTTGAGGAGGGATATTTTGAGCTGAAAGGTTGAGAAGGGAAGGAGAACTGCCGATGTGTACAGCAGGTAAAGCCTCATGATCAGCTGAATCTAGCTGGTACTTTTGGATCGTTTTAGGCACTGTGCAAAAGTGTTAAACAACACTGGTATAATTAGCGCTGAATTAGTCACACAGTCAAAATGAAATAGATTTGGTTCCAGAGATAACATTAATATTTGGAGTTTGAGCGAACTCCAAACCAAAGTGAGACTGCTCTGAGGTCGGTCCACATTAGTTCATATATCTGTTCTGTTGATAAGACAATGATCCACAAACACACTTCCTGGTCAAGAGGAATCAGATTGGCCGGTCAGACCTTCCGCTGCCTGGTGGAAGAATCCGTGACCTCTCCACCGTCGTCGGGGGTCCTGAACATAGACGGGGGGGGGGGGGGGAGAGGAGGGTCAAGACCCAGAGAAGGGGTGCCCGCCCCAGGGCTCAGACCATGTGTGTGGAGGATGGCCTGACTGCCCACAGGAGGGCGCTGCAGGTACTAGGGTCTGCTGTATGAATAGTATAAAAGACAATACTCACAGTTTATGAGCTTGGTCATCACTCAATGTATTATCTGTGAAGAAAAGAGCAGCCATTGATGCAGGGTTCAAAGTGGCATTACCTTCTGTGATTTATCAGAACCATCACTTTGCTGACCGGGAGGAGACAGGAGGTCTGGCCTGTGGGGGTTCTAAAGGCTTAGTTATGGTTCCACGTCGATGCAACGCAAGGGTTTTTGGACCCCTTACGTCCTTGCGGATCCTCCTTGCGTCTATCGCAAGGGCCTGACATGTGCCTCCTGAAAAAATTGTCGAGGCGACACAGCAGCAAGGGCTGTGATTGGTCCGCTCCCCGAAACCTGACGCAGAACAGGTTCAAGACCGCGTCAAAGCTTTGGGTGGTCATTGCGTTGCGTCAACTTGGGAACATAACTGAGCCTTAATACTTGGGGTTCTAGGTGGTGTGTGTACCCCTCAGGGAGGTCTAAGACTCTGGGTCCCAGGTGGTGTGTGTACCCCTCAGGGAGGTCTAAGACTCTGGGTCCCAGGTGGTCTGGGTCCCAGGTGGTTTGGGGTTCCAGATGGTCTGGGGTTCCAGATGTTGTCCGTACCGGGGTGCGGCCCGCTGGCCTTGGTCCTCTCGTACAGCAGGATGAGGGAGACCAGGACCAGCACCTCGCCCACGATCACCAGGAAGGGCTTCAGCGGCTCCAGCAAGGTGATGACCCGGAGGTCCACGCGGCTCAGGGTCATGCTGATGTCGTACCCCGCCCCGCAGTAGTAGGCCCCGGAGTCCACTTCCGTCAGGTTCCGTACCGTCAGCTTGGTCTTCCCCTCCTGGCTGTGGATCTGGTACCGGGGGGAGTCTGGGTCAGGGTCTAGGAGCTCCTGGGAGGACGATGGGGAACATGGACCAGCGCACTCAGACACACGTGGGTCATCAGTAGACCTCAGGGCGGACTTCAGGCCACTCCGTCAAAGACTCCAGACTGACTCAGACTTGGGGTCAAAGACTCCAGACTGACTCAGACTTGGGGTCAAAGACTCCAGACTGACTCAGACTTGGGGTCAAAATTCTAGACTGACTCAGACTTGGGGTCAAAGACTCCAGACTGACTCAGACTTGGGGTCAAAGATTCTAGACTGACTCAGACTTGGGGCCAAAGTCTCCAGACTGACTCAGACTTGTGGTCAAAGACTCCAGGCTGACTAGACATCTGAAGACTTACAAACATCTCTAATGTACATAAACGATGACCTTTAAAGCTCCACTGCAAAGCAAATTGTTTGCTGATTTCAGTGACTTGGTCAAGTGGGCTGCTGCCCTTTCAATGAGTAGCAGAACGATATCAAAGGCCCCATTCAGGAACCTTTAGGACTACTATGTATTGATTATTATCACATCTCCATACACGCCGTATACTGGGTGTGTAATGTGTGTTGCGTTAACAGCAGGACGTGAACACTGAAAACCGAATGAAGGGTTCAGCCACCTTGTCGGTTCCGTTGGCCCGGTACCAGGTCCAGGAGTTGGGTTGGGGCTTGGTGTCTTCCATCTTGCATTGGAGGACCACAGAGTCGCCCACGTAGCTGACGATGGGCTTATCTCTCACCTCCCCGACCCGCGGCGCTGGAACACAGAAGTTCATACGTACGTCTACAGGAAGCCAGAGGTGGCTCAAGGGACGCACCTGAAGTCTGCGCTTCCTTCTCTTCTCAGTTCCTTTCTTATTGGCCTCACGGCCTACGTCCGGTTGGAGCCCGTTCTGGTCGAGGCGTTGGAGGGCCAATAGGGGGTGCTTATCCCTCTTTCTAATAGGTGCTCTCTCCAATGACATCTGACCAATCAGGATCAGGGCTGATATTCCAGGCGTGTGATTGGGGGTCATGGAGATGTCCTCATAACTGTTTAATATTTAATACTATTAAATATTACATAATATTTACCTGCCAAAATGAAGTCTACTTCCGCTTGATCGTCGAAGACACAGGAGTAATTACCCAAGCCCTCTTCATCAGTGATGCTGAACCTGAACCAGAGAAACACAGCAGTCGGGACCCCAGTTTTTCTTAACCATTTGTTTTTGATACATCATTTATTTAGCCTTCCATGTTGATTATTGAAATGTACGCCCTCCCTCTGAGACCACCATCCATCCCAGTCTTTTTAGTGGATTAAGATTAAATTAAAATATCATAAATTAAACTGCAAAAGAAGAGCAGCGTCTGATCACCAGCTGTGAGCGGCTTAGTGATGGCCTACATCAGACACAATGGACCAGGGCACAGCAGACAATGGGCGGCCTGTCTGCGGCGAGCCAGGGGCATGGGGAACGTACGATGGTGAGCACACACTGCTGTCAGTACTCACGGCCGTCTGAGGTTATACTGCTGTCAGTACTCACGGCCGTCTGAGGTTATACTGCTGTCAGTACTCACGGCCGTCTGAGGTTATACTGCTGTCAGTACTCACGGCCGTCTGAGGTTATACTGCTGTCAGTACTCACACCCGTCTGAGGTTATACTGCTGTCAGTACTCACGGCCGTCTGAGGTTATACTGCTGTCAGTACTCACACCCGTCTGAGGTTATACTGCTGTCAGTACTCACACCCGTCTGAGGTTATACTGCTGTCAGTACTCACGGCCGTCTGAGGTTATACTGCTGTCAGTACTCACGGCCGTCTGAGGTTATACTGCTGTCAGTACTCACGGCCGTCTGAGGTTATACTGCTGTCAGTACTCACACCCGTCTGAGGTTATACTGCTGGTTCTCCAGAAGCACGGGGCGCCGGCTGTCCGCCAGCTCAGACCCGTCCTTCCTCCAGAAGCCAGAGATGTTGTGAGGTCGGTCCTGGCTGCCGGTCCAGGTGCACTCCAGGGCCAGCGTCAGGGCCCGTACCACCTGGACCTCCTCCACCTGGCTCTCCCCTGGGAGGAGGGCGGAAGTACCGCGTCAGACAGACCCACACCGGCTAGAATCAGGTTCAATCGCCACGGCACCAAGGGGCTCGCAGGAGAGTGGCGAGGATGGGGATGAGTTGTAGGAACCACATCCAACGCTGTAGATTTATGCTTGAAAAGACTGCATATTGGGTTCATTCCTCGATAAATTAATGCTTTTGAAGTAGTCCCTGTGTGTTTTACTGTAATCCACCCCACCACAATATTAATATTAATCTAGTGTTTGGTTTGGTTGAACAAGGTTAGTCCAGTAAACAGTACAGTGTCAGTGAGTAATGGGGAGTAGAGATCAGAGAAGCATGTTCCTACGGCCACAGGAACTCTGCATCATTCATCTCTTCATGGAATTCAGCTTTCCTCCACTAGAGGGCATGTTGTGTTGGGCAACAAATAATTAGAATCTGAATCAAACACTTTAGTCCATTTTTTATTTGGATATTTGACGCTTGAAACGGTTTTGGGTTGCATGTTATGAGAGCTACAGGCACAGCCTCTTGAGGAGGGATATTCTGAGCTGAAAGGTTGAGAAGGGAAGGAGTTGTTTGCCGATGTGTACAGCAGGTAATCCACCAGACCACAATATTCATCTAGCAGTGTTTGATTTAAAGTGAAGTCCAGTATACAGACTAGTAGTCCATGTCAGACTAGTCGTGAATTTATGCCGACTTGAGGTAACAGTGGTCAACGGAATGCTTCAGCCAGCGGGTGTCCCCCCCCTCTCCCTGAGGGGTCTGGCCCCCCCCCTCACCCTGAGGGGTCTGCCCCCCCCCCTCACCCTGAGGGCCTGCACCCCTCACCCTGAGGGGTCTGCCCCCCCCCCTCACCCTGAGGGGCCTGCCACCCCCTCACCTGAGGGGCCTGCCACCCCCTCACCCTGAGGGGTCTGCCCCCCCCTCCACCCTGAGGGGTCTGCCCCCCCCTCACCCTGAGGGGTCTGCCCCCCCCCCTCACCCTGAGGGGTCTGCCCCCCCCCTCACCCTGAGGGTCTGCCCCCCCTCACCCTGAGGGGTCTGCCCCCCCCCCTCACCCTGAGGGTCTGCCCCCCCCCTCACCCTGAGGGGTCTGCCCCCCCCTCACCCTGAGGGGTCTGCCCCCCCTCACCCTGAGGGGTCTGCCCCCCCCCCTCACCCTGAGGGAGACTCTACCAGCAGACCAAACATGGAGGGCGACGAAGACATGAGTGACGCCTGGCCAGCAGGCCTTACCTTTGAACACCACACTCCTCACGTCTGAGCCGAGCGGTGGTCCGGAGGCCGCCGGGGGCAGGGTGGAGCCTGGTCCCCCTGCTTCCCAGTAAACAAGCAGACAAAACCAGTTCACCACTATAACATGTGCTGGTTAGTGGAAGACGCGCACACACACACACACACACACACACACACACACACACACACACACACACACACACACACACACACACACACACACACACACACACACACGTGTGTGTTTACAGACTGTCTCGCCCAGTGTCGTGTAAACGATGCGTCTGAAGGAATAGCAGAGCTTCATCTGCCCCCCTAGAGCTTCATCTGCCCCCTAGAGCTTCACTGCCCCTAGAGCTTCATCTGCCCCCCTAGAGCTTCACCTGCCCCCCTAGAGCTTCACCTGCCCCCCTAGAGCTTCACCTGCCCCCCTAGAGCTTCACCTGCCCCCCTAGAGCTTCACCTGCCCCCTAGAGCTTCACCTGCCCCCTAGAGCTTCACCTGCCCCCTAGAGTTCATCTGCACCCGCTAGAGCTTCATCTGCCCCCCTAGAGCTTCATCTAGCCCCCTAGAGCTTCAGCCTCCCCCTAGAGCTTCACCTGCCTCACCTAGAGCTTCACCTGCCCCCTAGAGCTTCATCTGCCCCCTAGAGCTTCATCTGCCCCCCTAGAGCTTTCATCTGCCCCCTAGAGCTTCACATGCCCCCCTAGTGCTTCACCTGCCCCCTAGAGCTTCACCTGCCCCCCTAGAGCTTCACCTGCCCCTAGAGCTTCACCTGCCCCCCCAGAGCTTCATCTGCCCCCCTAGAGCTTCACCTGCCCCCTAGAGCTTCATCTGCCCTAGTGCTTCATCGCCCCCCCTAGAGCTTCACTGCCCTAGAGCTTCACCTGCCCCCCTAGAGCTTCACCTGCCCCCCTAGAGCTTCATCTGCCCCCTAGTGCTTCATCTGCCCCCCTAGAGCTTCACCTGCCCCCCTAGAGCTTCACCTGCCCCGCTAGAGCTTCATCTGCCCCCCTAGAGCTTCATCTGCCCCCCTAGAGCTTCACCTGCCCCCCTAGAGCTTCACCTGCCCCCCTAGAGCTTCATCTGCCCCCTATGCTTCACCTGCCCCTAGAGCTTCACCTGCCCCCCTAGAGCTTCACCTGCCCCGCTAGAGCTTCACCTGCCCCCTAGAGCTTCACCTGCCCGCTAGAGCTTCATCTGCCCCCTAGAGCTTCATCTGCCCCCCTAGAGCTTCATCTGCCCCCCTAGAGCTTCACCTGCCCCCCTAGAGCTTCATCTGCCCCCCTAGAGCTTCATTTGCCCCGCTGCTCGTCTCTCCTCTCAAGGTCACTCCATTCAGCAGCCAGAGAGACAGATCAGGCAGAGCAATGCTACACACACACACACACACACACACACACACACACACACACACACACACACACACACACACACACACACACACACACACACACACACACACACACACACACACACACACACACACACACACACACACACAGTCCTAAATGAGAAACAGCGGGTTACTTGTCTGGACGCCCCCCCAGGAGAGGGACAGCAGCAGCAGCCGAGCGCAGAGGTTCACCCCGGGGGGGAGCATGGTCCTCCTGCAGGCGGTGTTCTGTCCTCCTGCAGGCGGTGTTCTGTCCTCCTGCAGGCGGTGTTCTGTCCTCCTGCAGGCGGTGTTCTGTCCTCCTGCAGGCGGTGTTCTGTCCTCCTGCAGGCGGTGTTCTGTCCTCCTGCAGGCGGTGTTCTGTCCTCCTGCAGGCGGTGTTCTGTCCTCCTGCAGGCGGTGTTCTGTCCTCCTGCAGGCGGTGTTCTGTCCGTGTGGTGGCGGAGGGGCGATCAGGGACCCGGCCTGCCTCCGTCTCTCTCCTCTCTGTCGGTGCAGCAGCTGACGCTGGTCTGCGGTCTGCAGGCTCCTGCTCCCCCCTCCCCTCCGGTCTCAGCGGTACAGAGTGACGCAGCAGACACCGCCTCGGGCCGGTTCCCCAACAGCACCCTTCATTATGAAGACCGAGCACCGTCACTGCTCTCCCAGGGACAGGAACCGACAGGAAAGACCACCGACTCTTATTACTATACTGCTATGTACTGTACTATATTACTATGTTACTATATGACTATAAGTGATGAGCAGGTCTGGGGAAACACCTGATCCTCCATCGCTATTCTACTTAATACGAGTACTAGGATTTATTTATATTTACTTAATGCTATGAAGTAACCAGCTGTGACTCGTTAAGTGGTGCTTCCTGCCCTCTCTGGGACCCCTTCACACCGGGTTTCAGTCAGGTGTCAACCACGCAGGGCGACAGCCAGCAGGTCAGGAGCAGTCAGGGTGAGGTCTCTTGGCCAGGGACACCTCCACACTCAGCTAGGAGGAGCCGGGGATCCAACTAGCAACCTTCTAGTTAACAGTCAACCCGCTCTACCTCCTGAGCCACATGCCGCTCCGAAAGTAATATTTAACTTGAGCAGAAGTGACACTGCACACCAATGAATGGCATTGAAGGAACCCAAAACCCTCCAGCATTGATGGCCAGTCCCCAGAGCCCGTCTGTGGTCTGGACCCAGGAGACAGGGCTCCTGCAGGCCCCCCGTCCCCCTCTCTGGGACATGTCCTCCTGCAGGCCCCCCGTCCCCCTCTCTGGGACGTGTCCTCCTGCAGGCCCCCCGTCCCCCTCTCTGGGACGTGTCCTCCTGCAGGCCCCCCCGTCCCCCTCTCGGGGACGTGTCCTCCTGCAGGCCCCCCCGTCCCCCTCTCTGGGACGTGTCCTCCTGCAGGCCCCCCGTCCCCCTCTCGGGGACGTGTCCTCCTGCAGGCCCCCCGTCCCCCTCTCGGGGACGTGTCCTCCTGCAGGCCCCCCCGTCCCCCTCTCGGGGACGTGTCCTCCTGCAGGCCCCCCGTCCCCCTCTCGGGGACGTGTCCTCCTGCAGGCCCCCCGTCCCCCTCTCGGGGACGTGTCCTCCTGCAGGCCCCCCGTCCCCCTCTCGGGGACGTGTCCTCCTGCAGGCCCCCCGTCCCCCTCTCGGGGACGTGTCCTGGCAGGCAGGCGGTCCTCTTATGTAAACGGGTTAATCCCCCCGTCGTCACGTGCAGACGGGAGCCAGCAGCGTGTCGCGGCCCCCGCCTGCATCAGGTCCCTGATTGGCCGCCCCTGCCGTCCTGCCTGGGTGACCCTGTGTGTGGACCAGAGGGCTCAGAGGAGTGACTCCATCTGCCTCCGGCTCAGGCTCTCCACAGACTGAGAGCGTCTGACGGAGGGATGCACCGCCACACCGCCACACTGCCACACGCCACACGCCACACGCCACACGCCACACCGTCACACCGCCACGCCGCCACAACGCCACACAGAGGGAGTCTTCTCCGTGCAGTCAGCCTCAGCTTGTGGAGGTAAAAACTCAAGAGGCAGTGAGGAGAAAGGTCCACGCGGAACCCTCGATCACAGGGCATACAGGAGCCCTGCTGCATTCTGGGAGGAGGACAGGAGGAGCCCAGGCGCCATGACAACCACAGAGATGACCCGCGAGCAGCAGGAGGAGTACCAGAAACAGCTGGGGGAGGAGAAGTAAGACCACTGACCCCTGACCCCTGACCTCTCTGGTGGATCACATGGTACGGCGCCTGGAGGGGTACGGTAGGGATGAAGAGGAGGGGGGCGGAGGAGGAGAGAGGAGAGGAGAGGAGAGGAGAGGAGAGGAGAGGAGGGGAAGAGGTGGTGCACTGACTAGGAGGGTTTTGTCTATGACGGTTTGAGGACAATTCTATTTTTCAGCTTTGAGAATTATGCTCAATTCAAGAAATGTAGAATTAGAATAACAGCAGATGTTATTTTCAGGTTGATCTTAAATGTCACTACTAGTGTTTCCCATCACAGACAGTTAATCAGTGCATTGTGTGGCGCTATGACGCTTGGTATGAGAAGGACTGAAGGGTCTTGGGTGTTTCATCACAGAACAGGACGCCAGGTCCTTCACAAACAGCATGAGGGCTGAGGGAGAGGGAGGAAAGTCTCCCCAGTATCAGAACAGATATAAATAGATGGACACTACAATGACCTCTCTGTCTCCCTCATTCTAGACTAAAGTACATTTCTGCTCACCAACATTTGTGATATTACTAATGTTATATAAACTTATCTGATTAAAATCTACTGCTGTACTGTGTGTATAGCTGGCAATATCATAAATCATACGATATGATAATATAATATATTATAATATAATCTATAATCTATCATAAATGATACCATATGATAATATAATATATTATAATATAATCTATAATCTATCATAAATGATACCATATGATAATATAATATATTATAATATAATCTATAATCTATCATAAATGATACCATATGATAATATAATATATTATAATATAATCTATAATATATCATAAATCATACGATATGATAATATAATATATTATAATATAATCTATAATCTATCATAAATGATACCATATGATAATATAAAAGGACACGATGTTCTAATCTGACGTCTGCTGATCCCACGAGGGGCGCGCTGATAACTAATCCTCTGAGCGCCGTCTGACCGGCAGGGTGGAGAGGGACGCCGAGTTCCTCGTCAAGAAAGCAGAGCGAGCAGCACTACGCTCCTGTCTGAGGGACAAGTACAGGCTGCCCAAGGTGACACACACACACACACACACACACACACACACACACACACACACACACACACACACACACACACACACACACACACCGACTATAGAGCTGCACCTCTGGCGTCTGCGTGTTGACCCTCCCACGGTGATAGGCTTACTGCCGATAGAGCATGGATAGAGAGACGCACACACACACACACACACACACACACACACACACACACAAACAACACTACACAGACCTAGCCAGACACGCACACACACACAACTACACACAAGTACACCAGCCAGCCACACGCACGCACACACAGTGTCTGTCTGTCTGTCTGTCTGTCTGTCTGTCTGTCTGTCTGTCTGTCTGTCTGTCTGTCTGTCTGCTCTGTCTGTCTGCTCATGTCTGTCTGTCTGTCTGTCTGTCTGTCTGTCTGGTCTGTCTGCCGTCTGCCTGCCTGCCTGCCTGCCTGCCTGCCTGCCTGCCTGCTGCCTGCCTGCCTGCCTGCCTGCCTGTCTTCTGGCCTCACCTTTGAAAAGAGAGTTGATGCAAAATCTTAAGGCTCCATCATAAGACTCCATTACCCATAATGCCCTGGTCCCCGTGCAGAGCGAGCGTGACGACAGCATCCTGGAGCAGGCGGGGGACGAGGTGGACGTCCCGGAGGAGCTGCTGTCCATGGTGGAGGGCGAGGGCGGGGAGGAGGAGCAGAGCGCCTCCCTGCTGGGACACATGAGCACCCTGCAGCACATGGACGTGGACCAGATGAAGGAGAAGGCCTCGGCCACGGTCACGGGGCTGCGCTCAAAGGCTGAGGACAAGTGCCGCGTCATGTGACCTGGTGCTGCTCTGGGACTGCCCTGGTGCAGTACTGGTTGGTACTGGTTGGTACTGGTCTGGTTCTGGTTGGTTCTGGTTGGTACTGGTCTGGTTCTGGTTGGTACTGGTCTGGTTCTGGTTGGTACTGGTCTGGTTCTGGTTGGTACTGGTCTGGTTCTGGTTGGTACTGGTCTGGTACTGGTCTGGTACTGGTCTGGTACTGGTCTGGTACTGGTTGGTTCTGGTTGGTACTGGTTGGTACTGGTTGGTTCTGGTCTGGTACTGGTTGGTACTGGTTGGTACTGGTTGGTACTGGTTGGTTCTGGTCTGGTACTGGTTGGTACTGGTTGGTTCTGGTTGGTTCTGGTTGGTTCTGGTTGGTTCTGGTTGGTACTGGTCTGGTACTGGTTGGTACTGGTCTGGTTCTGGTTGGTACTGGTCTGGTACTGGTTGGTTCTGGTCTGGTACTGGTTGGTACTGGTCTGGGACTAGTTGGTACTGGTTGGTTCTGGTTGGATACTCGGTCTGGTACTGGTTCTAGTCTAGTTTGGGACTGGTCTAGTACTGAGCTGCCTCAAAGCTTTGGTTCTTAAGGTCTCTTTCTGGTTTGCTACTGGTCTGGTCTGGGACTGGTCTTGGTAAGAACTGGGATGTACTAGTCAGTTGGTTCCTGTCTGGTCTGGTCTGGTCTGGTCTGGTCTGGTCTGGTCTGGTCCAGTCCGGTCCGGTCCGGTCCGGTCTGGTCTGGTCTGATTCCAGTCTGGTCTGGTCTGATTCCAGTCTGGTCTGGTCTGGTCTGGTCTGGTCTGATTCCAGTCTGGTCTGGTCTGGTCTGGTCTGGTCTGATTCCAGTCTGGTCTGGTCTGGTCTGGTCGGTCTGATTCCAGTCTGGTCTGGTCTGGTCTGGTCTGATTCCAGTCTGGTCTGGTCTGGTCTGATTCCAGTCTGGTCTGGTCCGGTCTGGTCTGGTCTGATTCCAGTCTGGTCTGATTCCAGTCTGGTCTGGTCTGGTCTGGTCTGATTCCGGTCTGGTCTGGTCTGATTCCAGTCTGGTCTGATTCCAGTCTGGTCTGGTCTGGTCTGATTCCAGTCTGGTCTGATTCCAGTCTGGTCTGGTCCCGGTCTGGTCTGGTCCCAGTCTGGTCTGGTCTGATTCCAGTTCCGGACCGGTCCGGTCAGGGCTTTGTTGTAGTCATCTATCTTTAGATAATACACTAGACTTTTGGAGTAGATTAAAACGATAGATTAAACCTGTCGATAAAGCCCCGGTTTACTGCCCGCCAAATCCTCTGGGGGGGGGCGGGGGGCTCATCAGCTTCAGCTCTCTGGTCCACGGGGGGCCGCTGACACCCAGCCTGCAGCCCCCCCCCCCCCCCCCCCGAGGACGGGTCAGCGAGGGGTGAAGACCTCTCCTCGCGTAGGGTACAGTGAAACCAATCTCAACCCTTTTGGCAAAGCCATTAAAGCTTTTTGTGTCCCAACAGATGTTGTTCTTTCTCTGGTTGTCAGTGAAAGCAGATGTTTATTAAACCTCTTATTGGACCTCTCATTGAACCCCTCATTGAATCCCTCATTGAACCCCTCATTGAACCCCTCATTGAACCCCTCTTATTGAACCCCTCTTATTGGACCTCTCATTGAACCCCCCTCATTGAACCCCTCATTGAACCCCTCATTGAACCCCTCATTGAACCCCTCATTGAACCCCTCATGGAACCCCTCATTGAACCCCTCATTGAACCCCTCATTGAACCCCTCATGGAACCCCTCATTGAACCCCTCATTGAACCCCTCATTGAACCCCTCTCATTGAACCCCTCATTAAACCCCCCTTATTAAACCTCTTATTGAACCTCTGTTATTAAACCTTCTTGACCTCGATGACCCTTGTAGTCTCTTTGGTTTATAAGGTGATGTTTATTCAAATTGTAGCTGTATCCTAGAAGTGAGCAAAATATCTTAAAATAGGATCATAAAATGTTCTTACAAAAAGGAAAATTCAAATAATACAAAGATAAAAAAAGGTAAAGAGTTATTAATAAATATAGGTATTTTTTTAGAAGCCCAAACATCGTCTTCTAAAGACTTTGAATGAAGCGAGCATGAAGAGTTTTTGTCATTCACCAGCCTCCGAGTCCGGGCCTCCAGCCTCTGAGTCCAGCCTCCTCCTGCCACCTCCAGCCTCTGAGTGCAGCCTCCTCCTGCCACCTCCAGCCTCTGAGTGCAGCCTCCTCCTGCCACCTCCAGCCTCTGAGTGCAGCCTCCAGCCTCTGAGTCCAGCCTCCTCCTGCCACCTCCAGCCTCTGAGTCCAGCCTCTGCAGCCTCCCAGCCTCTGAGTCCAGCCTCCTCCTGCCACCTCCAGCCTCTGAGTCCAGCCTCCTCCTGCCACCTCCAGCCTCCTCCTGCCACCTCCAGCCTCTGAGTGCAGCCTCCGAGGCCAGGGGTCCCGTCTCTG
>OLKM01001392.1:21379-86379 GCA_900291075.1 Melanogrammus aeglefinus | reverse complement strand
GGGTCAGACCTCTTCCTGCACATGTCGAGCAGGAAGACGTTGAGGCCGGTCTGCTTGTTCTGCATGAGCTGCAGGACGCTCTGGACACACAGGCAGTGGGCGGAGCGGTACGGGCTGGGCGCGTCCACCGGCACCATGAAGCTGTTGCCGTAGTTCTCGTAGCCGTGGCCCGCGTAGTACAGCAGCCCTGGAGACAGGTCATATAGCACGGAGTCATTAGCCTGGAGTCATTAGCACTGAGTCATTAGCCTGGAGTCATTAGCCTGGAGTCATTAGCCTGGAGTCATTAGCCTGGAGTCATATAGCACGGAGTCATTAGCCTGGAGTCATTAGCACTGAGTCATTAGCCTGGAGTCATTAGCCTGGAGTCATTAGCCTGGAGTCATTAGCACTGAGTCATTAGCCTGGAGTCATTAGCCTGGAGTCATATAGCATGGAGTTATATAGCATTGACCCATTAGCATGGAGTCATTAGCATGAAGTTATTAGCCTGGAGTCATTAGCATGGAGCTATATAACATTGACTTATAAGCATGGAGTCATTAGCATGAAGTTATTAGCCTGGAGTCATTAGCATGCAGATATATAGCATTGACCTATTAGCATGGAGTCATATTGCATGGAGTCCTTTAGCCTGGAGTCATTAGCATGGAGTAATATAGCCTTGACTCAGTAGCATGGAGTAATATAGCCTGGAGTTATATAGCATGGAGTCATATAGAATGGAGCCATTAGCATGGAGTAATATAGCCTAGAGTACTACAGCCTGGCGTAATTTAGCGTGGAGTCCTTTAGCCTGGAGTCATTAGCATGGAGTAATATAGCCTGGAGTAATTTAGCATAGAGTCCTTTAGCCTGGAGTCATTAGCATGGAGTCATTAGCATGGAGTGATACAGCATGGAGTACTTTAGCCTGGAGTCATTAGCATGGAGTGATACAGCATGGAGTACTTTAGCCTGGAGTCATTAGCATGGAGTCATTAGCATGGAGTGATACAGCATGGAGTACTTTAGCCTGGAGTCATTAGCATGGACAATTAGCATGGAGTGCTAAGAGTCCTTTACAGTCCGGCTTCTTTCAGAAACAGGTATCATGGGTATCTTGCAGGTAGAGTGAAGCATTGGGGTTCAAACCCAGAACCTTGAGGCTGGGAGTCCAACACCCTGACCCCTAGAAGGGATTAATGTCAACGTATAGACGTACTTTGTATCTATACACTGTATATCTATATACTGTATATCTATATACTGTATATCTACATACTGTGTATCTATATACTGTATATCTACATACTGTGTATCTATATACTGTATATCTACATACTGTATATCTACATACTGTGTATCTATATACTGTATATCTACATACTGTGTATCTATATACTGTATATCTACATACTGTATATCTACATACTGTGTATCTATATACTGTATATCTACATACTGTGTATCTATATACTGTATATCTATATACTGTATATCTACATACTGTGTATCTATATACTGTATATCTACATACTGTGTATCTATATACTGTATATCTACATACTGTGTATCTATATACTGTATATCTATATACTGTGTATCTATATACTGTATATCTACATCCATCCATACCGTAGACACCCTTGTGGAGCAGCAGCAGGAACTCGTCCACGGCGTTCCTCATCTCCGCCTCCGTCAGGTCCAGCAGCGACACCACCTTGAAGTCCAGCTGGCGCAGCAGGTTGGTGAGGTCGTACACGTCCACCATGGGGGCTTTGAGCGGGGGGTGGTTGAGGTACGACAGGTTCCCCATCAGGAGGGCCACCTTGTCTGTGGCTGGGGGGGGGGGGGGGGGTACTGTTGAAAAACCTATCTGATCCTTTGAGGTCGTCTCGGGCCAACTACGGCTCGGAGCTGGTAAATGTTCAACACATGGTTTGTTCAAGGTCATGGAGCTTGCGTTCCGGAGGCGGTTCCTGAAGCCTCGCATGTGCACAGCTAAGAATTCAGTTTACACTGGAGGTTGGCGGAGTGGTAACCCAGCAGGTTCCATTTGCCCAGGTAAACCTTTGGTCTGTCTTGGCGTTGACGGGCATGGCAAAGAGGCCATGTTTGTAGTCTTTAACTTATCTACCAACTCATAAAACCATAGATGGGGCTGTCCATTATGTGCAGAAGATACCATTCATACCCCCCCCCCCCCCCAGCTCACATTCAGGATGGACTTGAGGGATGTTTGTGTTTCTCGTTTTACTGTTGACCGCCCGGGGAGGATGGCTGCTCTTCTGCGTTAGTCCTTCATAATTAGGGGGGTTTCTATCCCGCTTAAGACGGCTCAGGGTTGGGGGGCTGCTAAGGGGGGGGGGGCTCGTTACTGGTCAAAGGGGAGGAGCCCAGACACACGCAGGCGGTGTGTAAACACAGACAAACCAACGCTACGTGCTGCGTTGCAGAACACCTACCACACAGTTCCTCTGGTGCGCTGTTTAGAAGGAAGTCCTTGGCACCTGAGGGGACAACAACAGACAGCAGGCGTTGGTACGGTGATCAGGTCACGGTCCTCAAGGAGAATATGTTCCACTGACCACAATCAGAATCCACTTACTCGCTCCAAGGCCGTAGAAGTCCTCTGGGAAACCAGAGACAAGCAGAATTCAACATCAGGTTTGTATTAAAGCCACCACCATCTCAGTTTCAACCAATACTTGAAAACCAGCTTATGATTAGTCTTGGGAGAGCGTACAGCCTTCGTAGAATGAAGGACAAGGTGCCGTAGGTAAGATTCAAGAGCCTTCCTCAGAGTGTCTGTCAGCTCTTAGTGAGAGGAATGCACTTGACACTGTAAGACACAATTTAGGTCACAGACCAATCCTGGCTCATCTCTGGCCAATCGACCCGATGGGAAATCTATCTGGCCTGTCAATCACAGGTGTAGGAAACATGTCTCCATGGTGAGGAGGGAGAGAGGGTATATTTGGGTTGCTTAATTCCTAAATTGTGGTAATCTTACCTACAGCAGCCTCAGGTAATATGGCCTTCACAAAATGATTGACGACGTCAACCAATCAGAACTATGACTGAATCAATCGAAAGAAAGAAATCAACCCAAGCATGCAGATATTAAGACACATCTTATGCGGAGATGTCTCCACAAAGATATCCGCCATCTACCACCTAGAGAGGATCTTCAGCTATAGTTAGTGTAGAGGTTAGTCCATAGAGGATCTTCAGCTATAGTTAGTGTAGAGGTTAGTCCATAGAGGATCTTCAGCTATAGTTAGTGTAGAGGTTAGTCCATAGAGGATCTTCAGCTATAGTTAGTGTAGAGGTTAGTCCATAGAGGACCTTCAGCTATAGTTAGTGTAGAGGTTAGTCCATAGAGGACCTTCAGCTATAGTTAGTGTAGAGATTAGTCCATAGAGGATCTTCAGCTATAGTTAGTGTAGAGGTTAGTCCATAGAGGATCTTCAGCTATAGTTAGTGTAGAGGTTAGTCCATAGAGGATCTTCAGCTATAGTTAGTGTAGAGGTTAGTCCATAGAGGATCTTCAGCTATAGTTAGTGTAGAGGTTAGTCCATAGAGGATCTTCAGCTATAGTTAGTGTAGAGGTTAGTCCATAGAGGATCTTCAGCTATAGTTAGTGTAGAGGTTAGTCCATAGAGGATCTTCAGCTATAGTTAGTGTAGAGGTTAGTCCATAGAGGATCTTCAGCTATAGTTAGTGTAGAGGTTAGTCCATAGAGAGGATCTTCAGCTATAGTTAGTGTGTAGAGGTTAGTCCATAGAGGATCTTCAGCTATAGTTAGTGTAGAGGTTAGTCCATAGAGGATCTTCAGCTATAGTTAGTGTAGAGGTTAGTCCAGAGAGGATCTTCAGCTATAGTTAGTGTAGAGGTTAGTCCATAGAGGATCTTCAGCTATAGTTAGTGTAGAGGTTAGTCCATAGAGGACCTTCAGCTATAGTTAGTGTAGAGGTTAGTCCATAGAGGATCTTCAGCTATAGTTAGTGTACAGGTTAGTCCATAGAGGATCTTCAGCTATAGTTAGTGTAGAGGTTAGTCCATAGAGGATCTTCAGCTATAGTTAGTGTAGAGGTTAGTCCATAGAGGATCTTCAGCTATAGTTAGTGTAGAGGTTAGTCCATAGAGGATCTTCAGCTATAGTTAGGGTTGATGTTAGCCCATTTTTTCATGTCTCCTCATGCAGTTTTAGGTGTAGTATAGCCAAGTCGGAAAAAATGGACCCCATTTCTCTCCACCATTACTACATTTGCATGCTGGATGATTTAAGAGATGACCCCAGATCAGATCCCGTAGGGCCTGTGAACTCTACCTTCGGAGCACTCCATGGCCCCTGAACTCTGCACAGATATCCGGGGTCCTTACAGTTCAAGAACAAAGATCATTAACCAAGCCGCAGAAATAACCTCAACACACATTGGGCCTAGCTAGGTGATATCAGAGAGAGACCGTCTGACCACATTGGGCCTAGAGAGGTGATATCAGAGAGAGACCGTCTGACCACATTGGGCCTAGCTAGGTGATATCAGAGAGAGACCATCTGACCACATTGGGCCTAGAGAGGTGATATCAGAGAGAGAGACCATCTGACCACATTGGGCCTAGAGAGGTGATATCAGAGAGAGAGACCATCTGACCACATTGGGCCTAGAGAGGTGATATTAGAGAGAGAGACCATCTGACCACATTGGGCCTAGAGAGGTGATATTCAGAGAGAGAGACCATCTGACCACATTGGGCCTAGAGAGGTGATATCAGAGAGAGAGACCATCTGACCACATTGGGCCTAGAGAGGTGATATCAGAGAGAGACCGTCTGACCACATTGGGCCTAGAGAGGTGATATCAGAGAGAGACCATCTGACCACATTGGGCCTAGAGAGGTGATATCAGAGAGAGAGACCATCTGACCACATTGGGCCTAGAGAGGTGATATCAGAGAGAGACCGTCTGACCACATTGGGCCTAGAGAGGTGATATCAGAGAGAGACCGTCTGACCACATTGGGCCTCATCTCATCATCGAGTCTCCTCGGGAGTAATGGTGGCTTACCATCATGATTCCTTTCTCTAGCTCATACAGACAGGGGACGCCACACCTCTCTGCCCAGAGCAGTCAGGGTGAGGCGTCTCGCTCAGAGACACCTCGACACTCAGCTAGGAGGAGCCGGGGATCGAACTAGCAACCTCCCGGTTACCAGCCAACCCGCTCTACCTCCTGAGCCACTGCCGCCCACATTGGGCCTAGAGAGGTGATATCAGAGAGAGAGACCATCTGACCACATTGGGCCTAGAGAGGTGATATCAGAGAGAGAGACCATCTGACCACATTGGGCCTAGCTAGGTGATATCAGAGAGAGAGACCATCTGACCACATTGGGCCTAGAGAGGTGATATCAGAGAGAGAGACCATCTGACCACATTGGGCCTAGCTAGGTGATATCGGAGAGAGACCATCTGACCACATTGGGCCTAGCTAGGTGATATCGGAGAGAGACCATCTGACCACATTGGGCCTAGCTAGGTGATATCGGAGAGAGACCGTCTGACCACATTGGGCCTAGAGAGGTGATATCAGAGAGAGACGGTTGTACCCAGGACGACGTCCACCTCGTTGGTCCAGCAGCGCTCGTTGCCGCTGCTGACCTGGCAGCGGTAGCGCCCCCGGTGGGCGTGCTGGGCGTTGGGGATCTGGGGGGAGCGGAGGAGGGGGTGTTAGTTACACATGGGGAGGAACCTTTAGCTTCATGTTGCTAGCGGCTATTATAAAATAAACTTTAGAGGAACTTTATTGAAGGATCATCGAATGAGATCAACGGTCTCGTTTCCAAGGGTTCCTCAAGAAAAACCTCAAACCCAATTAACCAAATCCAGAGCTCCAGACAGAGAGGCCTCACATGGACTACTTCAACAGGAAGGATGTATAAACCAAATAAACGTTTTAGAACGGTTTTAAAATTGTAACAAAACAAAAATAACACGACCCAAACCAACGTCCTACACTCATGAAGGAGGATCTGAAAGCCCCAGCGCAGTCCGACTGCACACGGGTCATCACAGCTTCCTTTATACTCCATGCTAATGAGTCAGTGCTTATGACTACATGCTAATGAGTCAGTGCTAATGACTACATGCTAATGAGTCAGTGCTAATGACTACATGCTAATGAGTCAGTGCTTATGACTACATGCTAATGAGTCAGTGCTAATTACTCCATGCTAATGAGTCAGTGCTAATGACTCCATGCTATATGACTCCATGCTAATGAGTCAGTGCTAATGACTCCATGCTATATGACTCGTAGACCCCTGACCCCCCAGACCCACAGAGGCCGCTCAGACCGATAACCCAAAGCTTCTCCCCTCTCCTCCAATAGCCTGCTCTCTGTGTGCCCAGCCTGATTGGAGGGGGTGTCCCTGATTGGAGGGTGGGGGCCCTGATTGGAGGGTGGGGGCCCTGATTGGAGGGGGTGTCCCTGATTGGAGGGGGGGGCCCTGATTGGAGGGGAGGGCCCTGATTGGAGGGTGGGGGCCCTGATTGGAGGGGGTGTCCCTGATTGGAGGGCAGGGGCCCTGATTGGAGGGGGTGTCCCTGATTAGAGGTCAGTGTGCGTCCTCACCGTGAGCGTCCTCCGGGAGGCGTTGGGGAGGGGGGCCCCATTGTGGTGCCACTGGTAGCGGGGGAGGGGCCGGCCCAGGGCCCCACACTCCAGCCGCAGCGTGTCCCCGTCCGCCAGCTGCCGTGGCCGGGGCTGGATCAGCACGCGCAGCCGGCCCTCGGCCGCCGGGGGCCCTGCACCTGGGGAAGAGACCATCATCAGCACCATCTTCAGCACCATCGTCATGACGATGACACCGAGGATGCTGTCCCTCCGACCGGGCGGGGGGAGTTAGTGGGGTTGAACATGAATGAGAGCCATCAACGGGTTAACGAGAGTTTACACTAATGAACCAAGGTGAAAAGGGGAGGAGACTAGAGACAGAGACAGATCACGTCCGAATAGTACCTTGACTTCAGTACGGTCAGGCCAAGAAGGGCCCTGAACTAGTTTGAACCTGAACGAGGAGATAAAGAACCAGAGTAGAGGAGGAACACGCAGAGAAAGGGAAGCAGGCCTCGTGGCCTTCAGCTCACACAGAGCACAGCGGTTAGCAGAACATCTCCTGTCCAATCAGAGTGGAGGGTGGTGCAGACTCACCGGCCCCGGGCCCGGGGTCCAGCACCTCCACCTGGGCCCAGCGGCTGAACTCGAAGACCTCCCCACAGTTCACCCTGCAGATGTAGAACCCCGAGTCCCGCACCCCCACGCTGTCCAGGACCAGGTCTGGGGCGCAGCGGGCCTGCAGCTGGGGGCCGGGACGGAGGGGGGCGGAGGGGGAGAGAGGGGGGGAGAGGAGCGGGGCGGAGAGGGCAGAGGGCGGCGGAGGGGCAGGCGCGGGCGGTCATTAATATGTGCGTGTTGATGAAGGTGTGTAGGCGCTTTTTCATGTGTGTGCATGTGTGCGTCTGTGAGTGTGTTTGAACATGTGCGTGTGTTGTTATATGTGTGTTTGCGTGTGTGTGTGTGGTTGTATGTGCATGTACATGTGTTTGTCTGTTTGCGTGCGTGCGTGCGCATGAGAGTGTGTGTATGTGTGTGTGTCTTTGAACATGTGTGTGTGTTGTTGTATGTGTGTGTGTGCGTGTGTGTGCCTGTGTGTGCATGCAGGTGTGTGTTTGTCTGTTTGCGTGTGTACGTCTGTTTGCATGTGTGCTTTTGTGTTTGTGTGCACGTGTGTCTATGTGCGTGTGTGTGCCTGTGTGTGCATGAATGTGTGTGTTCGCCTGTGCGTGTCTATGCGTGTGTGTTTGTCTGTGTGCGTGTGTGCGTGTCTATGCGTGCGTGTTGGCCTGTGCGTGTCTATGCGTGTGTGTTTGTCGGTGTCCGTGTCTATGCGTGTGTGTTTGTCTGTGTGCATGTGTTTGTGTCTATGCGTGTGTGTTGGCCTGTGTGTGTGTGCGTGTCTATGCGTGTGTGTTTGTCTGTGTGCATGTCTATACAGCAGCCTAACCACCATGGACACGCCCGATCTCGTCTGATCTCGGAAGCTAATCATGGTCGGGCCTGGTTAGTACCTGGATGGGAGACGGCCTGGGAATACCAGAATCTGTAAGTGGTGTTGGCTGGTGGCCAGTGGGTGGCACTCTTCCCTCTGGCCTGGTTAGTACCTGGATGGGAGACGGCCTGGGAATACCAGAATCTGTAAGTGGTGTTGGCTGGTGGCCAGTGGGTGGCGCTCTTCCCTCTGGCCCCTTCACTCATCAATCCCGATGCCCCAGTGCAGTGACGTAAACACTGTGCTGTGGAAGGCGCCATCCTTCGGAGGAGACGTTAAACCTAGGTCCTGCCTCACTGAGGTCATAAAAGATCCCAGGGCACTTAACGCAAAGAGTAGGGGTTTCCCCGGCTTCCTGACCCAACCAGGGTCATTCAATCTGGCCCCCTAATCATCCTCCTGGCTGACTCATTAATTCCCTCACTCTCCACCTCAAGCTGGTGTATGGTGAGCATTCGGGCGCAGATTGGCTGTCTTGCATCACCCCAGTGGGTGCTACACAGTGAGGTCCCCCCTTCACTGTTCAGCGTCTATGAGTTTCTAGAAAGGCATCAGGCATTGTTCCAGCATCTTTCAAGACTGCCAGTATAAAGCCTCTCCTCAAAAAACCAACTCTTAATACCACGACATCCAGAACTACAGACCGGTATCTCTTCTTTCATTCCTCTCTAAAACACTGGAACGTGCCATTGCTAACCAACTGTCCTCCGATCTCTCATCTAACAACCTGCTTGACCCTCACCAGTCAGGCTTCAAGGAGGCACACTCCACTGAGACGGCTCTCCTCGCGGTGACCGAGTCCCTCCATGCTGCCAGAGCCTCATCCCTCTCATCGGTTCTCATTCTCCTCGACCTGTCCGCAGCATTTGACACGGTGAACCACCAGATTCTCCTTGCCACTCTTGCTGAACTTGGCATCGCTGAATCTGCTCTTTCCTGGTTCACATCCTACCTGATGAACCGCACCTATCAAGTGACATGAAATGGCTCCTTGTCCAAACCTTGCACGCTTGAAACTGGTGTCCCTCTTCTCTTCTCCCTCTATACCAGATCTCTGGGCTCTGTAATTGCGTCATAGGCTTTTCCTATCACTGCTATACTGAGGACACACTATTTCTCTCTTTCCCCTCATCTGTTAAAGCCCTGATTGCAACACGCATATCGGAATGTCCGAGCTCTTCCTAATCCCAGCGAAAGATTGCCCACACATGGACTTACTGGTCACCGTTGAGAACATCACTGTATCTCCTTCTCCAACTGCCAGAAACCTCGGTGTGGTATTGGACAAACAGTTATGCTGCACCGCAAACATCACTGCGGTGGTCCGATCCTGCTTCTAGTCCAATCACTGGTCATCTCCCGCCTCGACTACTGCAACTCACTCCTGGCTGGACTTCCTGCCTCTGCGATTAAACCTTTGCAGCGCATCCAGAATGCGGCAGCGCGCCTCGTGTTCAACCTACCAAAGTTCTCCCATGTGACGCCCCTCTTCCGGGATCTCCACTGGCTCCCTGAAGTAGCTTTCATCAAATTTAAGACGATGGTACTGGCATACAGGCAGTCGATGGAACTGCCCCTGCCTACCTCCAAGCATTGCCAAAGTCACACACCCCAGCTCGATCCTTCCGCTCAACTACCTCAGCTGGATGTCTGGTACCGCCATCGCTAAGAGCTAGCAACGGTTGTTTAGCAAAGTCACAACTTGCCTGCCGTTCTCAGGACCGCAGAGTCGCTCACTATCTTCCGAAAAAGACTCAAGGCTCACCTGTTCAGAGTCAACCTCGACTCTGCCTAGCTACCCTCCCCCTTCTGGCCACCATTGTACACTGTATTGTGTTGTATTGTATCGTATTGTATTATAGTACTTAACTGTGTAGCAACTGCAGTAGCTGCTATCATTGCTGTAACACGGGGAATTGGTCAGCCTAGCGATTGTTGTACTTGCACTTGGTTCTATGAACATCCTTACTGTACCGATAGCGATATATTGTTGCACTTCTTGACAAATGTACTCATTGTAAGTCGCTTTGGACAAAAGCGTCTGGTAAATGCCTTAAATGTAAATGTAAATGTAGAAAAGCGCTATATAAATTCAATCCATTATTATTGTGCGTGCGTGCGTGCGTGTGTGCGTGTCTGTGCGTGTGTGTGTGTGTGCGTGTCTAGGCACCTCCTCTCTGCTCTTGAACCACTGGTACTGGACCCCGGGGGACGGGGCCCGGGCGTGGCAGCTGAGCCGCAGGGTGTGGCCCCGGGGCACCGAGGCGGACAGCGGCTGGATGAGCACCTGGAGGCCTGGAGACGCCACAACACACAGGAACACCATGAGGTCAAGGGAGGAAGGGGAGGGACTATTGGAGGGAGGCGGGTCTATGTGGTCCACGCTGTGGTGTTTACATAAAACAGCTGTGGTGGGGGGGGGGGGGAAGAAAGAGGCTGTGTCTCAATTCAGGGGTTGCATCCTTCGAAGGGTGCATTCGAAGGGCGATTACGTCACTGCGACGCGTCAAGGCCTGTCCCATTTCGAAGGCTCCTTCAAATGCGGCCGACAAATGCAGCCTTCTTTTCCCGGATTTGAAGGATACATCGGATGTATCCTTCGCGGCCTTACATATCCCAACATTCATTGCGGTATCCCAACATTCATTGCGCGTTGGATTATGGCGACCGAAGAGTTATCTGAAGCGGCAGGGACAAGTTTTACATTTAAATGTAAGTATTGATAGGTTTCAAACTTTCAAGTCACTCGAATAACTAACGATACAAATGTTAAAAATTACAAAACTAATTCTAACATTTGGTTTAGGGAGCAAGGAGCATACTGCTCGATTTATAAAGTTGAGGGGGGAGAATGAGGTCCCTTTTCACAGGGGCCAAATACTCGGCCAGTGTGGCATGGGGGTAAGGAAACAATAGTTTTGTTTATTTATAACATAAGTTAGGATAAGTAGAGGATGAGTGCTAATTTAACTGTAATCTTTACAAGATGGTCAAATGAGATATTACAAATGGGCTATTGTTAACATGGGCTATTAACATGATTGATAAATGTTTATCTTTTCTCTTGTTTTCTCTCTGTGATTAATCATCTCTCTGTGATTAGGACAATTCTGGAGAAACGGTCCAGAAGCACTGCCAGGGCCTCCCTGCTCAGCCTAAAATCTGTCTTTGTCTCCTGGCCATTGAAAAAACGGTCCAGGACAGGAGCTGTAATATTAATCCTGCAGTACAGGGGTCTGGGCTGGTTTAGGGAAAGAAATAGAAGGAAAAACTGTTGAACAATAGCTGGATATTAAGTGTGGAGAGCTTGGATAGATAAGGCTTAAATATATCTATCGTTATCTATCTATCCAACAGTTATATATCTATTTAGGTTACTAAACCTGTTTTAGCTGATTAATGACAAAAACATTTTTTTTATACAAAAGTAAGGTTTGAACTGTTTCAAATATATAATTTATCAGATGTCAAAATGTCAAAGTTCAATGACATTAACGCCATATAAGAACGGGTGTGAACTAACTAACTGACATTAATGTTAACATTACTATTATTATTGATAATAATAACAATAATGAACATTACTACTGGTTAAAAGTAAAGTTACACAGCTTTACCAGTCTTTGGTCTTCTCCTTCTCGGAGATGGAGAAAAATCACCCGCCGGCTCCGGCGGTGAACTCTTTCCACTCCTCCAATAAAAGATAAAAAAATAAAACATAAAATCAAAATTTCTGGTTCCATACTTGTGTTCTGTGTTCTGTGTTTTGTGTTCTGTTGAAAAGAGCGGCAGGGAGAAAGCTAATGGAGTTTGTTATTGAACTGTTAACCCGCGAATTCGGGTTCAGGAGCGGCAATAAGAGCGGCACGTCATCACGCAAGGTAAAGGGCGTTAACGGCTTTTTACGCACTCCGGAAATGCTCCGTAGGCTAGACCGTCCCATTCCACAACGCTCGTTCGGCCTTCGATGCAGCCTTCGCGGTCTTCGAAGGCCACACCTTCGAAGGACGCGTCCTTCGAAGGATGCAACCCCTGAATTGAGACACAGCCAGAGAGAGACTCACTGGGCTGTTTGACGCACTGCAGGGCGTCCTCGTTGCCCACGGTCCTCAGGTAGTCGGTCAGGTGACCCGCGGTGCAGCCCCGCTCCCGCAACAGCCGCAGCAGCATGCGGCTCGGGCTGCCGTCCAGCTCCAGGACCTTCAGGGAGCACAGCTCCATCTCCTCCGCGCTGCGGACAGCGGCACGCTGTTATGGAACGCCAAGCAGGCCACAATTCGGACCTAAATGACGCGGTGAAAGTGCCATTCCGGACCTAAATGACACGGTAAAAGTGCCATTCCGGACCTAAATGACGCGGTAAAAGTGCCATTCCGGACCTAAATGACGCGGTGAAAGTGCCATTCTGGACCTAAATGACACGGTAAAAGTGCCATTCCGGACCTAAATGACGCGGTAAAAGTGCCATTCTGGACCTAAATGACGCGGTGAAAGTGCCATTCCGGACCTAAAATGACGCGGTGAAAGTGCCATTCCAGACCTAAATGACGCGGTAAAAGTGCCATTCTGGACCTAAATGACGCGGTGAAAGTGCCATTCCGGACCTAAAATGACGCGGTGAAAGTGCCATTCCAGACCTAAATGACGCGGTAAAAGTGCCATTCCGGACCTAAATGACGCGGTAAAAGTGCCATTCCGGACCTAAATGACGCGGTAAAAGTGCCATTTTCCGTACGGAATTTCAGTCCGGCTATTAGTTATTCAGTCCGGCTATTAGGTATGCAGAAAGAGCCCCTCCCTCTGGTTTGCTTGACCACTAAGTTTGAAGGCTGTCGAACCAATCAGTGAAGAGAAATACCAGACTAAAGTAACGCATTGTCGAGAGCCGCAGTGGCTCCATGTTTCGCCGTAACAAAAAGCTGTGTTGTCTTTACTAGTTTCACCACAATGTAATGACCACCACTAGCTAGTGGAAAATACATTTGTGTCTAGTACAGTGTTATGTTAGGCTATAATTGTGATCGCAGTGTGCGAAATAGCCGTCAATATTCGGCGGTGTCCACATCCCCCGACTGTTGTGTGTCCCCCGATCTAAATGTTCTCAATATGACATTACAATATTATATATATATATATATATATATATATATATATATATATATATATATATATATATATATATATATATATATATATATATATATATATATATATATATATTCCGTTGCATGGCTGTCGTGGGAGAGCCTCCACTATGTTAAAGGTACACCAAAAAAAAGGTCTGACTGCAACAAAGTGCTCTTTCTCTGTAAAGTGCAATGGGGAATTAGAAAAGTCCTACATGGTTGAACTGTATTTCCCAAATGTTGCAGCCACAGACAGACTTCTCAGTGATTTGGCTGCATTCATTGGCTTGGCTGCGTTCTGATCCTGTTGTGGTAATAAGAAGTAGAGACCTCCATCTTCATCTGCCTGGAAGCTGCCTTCTCCGGGTCAACTTATATCCTGGATGGGCTTCCTTTCAATCGGGCCCTGCTCCTCACATTAAGCATAGCCCAGCTTTACCCAAGACTCAGATGTTTTTTTCACTGTTATCCATCCCTCAATAAAGTTTCTTTGATGTGTTGTTATTTATGTATGACTAATGCTGCCCTACTGTGTGAAAGGTGTGGGAAAACTTGCCATATTATGGTCAAGGTGTTTGCGTTGAGAAGTATGTAGTAGGCCTACTGCTTAGAAATGAATTTTTATGAAGCTTGTTTATATGCTATTTCCCATGATGATAAATTAACATTTCATTGCTGTGAGTTGTGAAGATTATACAAATAAATATAAAATGCGCTGAATCAGAATTCTCATTTCCCATGATGACAAATTAACATTTCATTGCTGCCAGTTGTGAAGATTATACAAATAAATATTAAATCCGCTGAATCAGAACTCTATAAAATAAATCTTTAGTGATGGATTGTAAATGCCCTTACTGAAGTACTGTACAATAAGTGCAATTTGGAGGTACCTACTTGTATCTCACTTGAGTATTTAATTAAACCGACTTATCTCCAGATGTTTGCGATAAACTGGAGGATGACGGTAGGAAATCCTCCTAAATAAATTATATTGAAGAGCCCGCCTGGGAAAGTCATAGTCACGCTGATTACAGGTGTTTTTAAAATGCGTACGGCTCTCCCACGACAGCCACGCAACGGAATATATATATATATATATATATATATATATATATATATATAATGATATATCACAGTATATTTACTATATATATATATATATATGAAAATGGCACTTTCACCGCGTCATTTAGGTCCGGAATGGCACTTTCACCGCGTCATTTAGGTCCGGAATGGCACTTTCACCGCGTCATTTAGGTCCGAATTGTGGCCTGCTTGGCGTTCCATACGCTGTAGGTCGGAGGACTCACGTGCTGCCCTCGCATTGCGCTCTCGCACTGAGCACGTTCAAGTTAACTCTTATAACAATGCTAATGTTATAACATTGTTTAAATAACAATGTTATATCAATAACATTTTTATTGAAATTCTATTTAAAGCAAACTATAACGTGCCTTCGTATAGAAGCCAGCACAACTCATGTGTGCCATGCATTAAGAAAAGCACATTCATGTCCCTCGATCCTAGCCTACGGATAAGTCAGTAAGTGTTGAGAGTCTGGGGTTTGCTCAAAGTTTTCCCACAGAAGATACACCCTAAGTTTAGTTATTTTAATAGTGAGGCATCTCTCCGGTGTGTGAGTCGGGGTCCATCCTACCTGATCTGGAAGCGCCTGTCAGAGGAGACAACGTCCCCGAGTCTCCGCCATCCCATCACGTTGCTCTTGTCGAGCGCGTCGCAGAGCCGGCTGAGGACGGGCTCTTTCAGGAGGTCCACCCTCAGAGCCCGGGACTCCGAGGACCGGGACCCGACGGACTCCGACATGTCCGCTTTACCAGAATACATCACGGTCTGGGGCTTCTTCACAAGATTCAAAATGAAAGCACAGTTTACCGACACACACCCGTGTCACTTCCTGGAACAAACTCTCGGTCCACGGACACGCCCACATTGCCATTGTTCAGACGGATCGGCTTTTGATTGGCTCAGGTACAGAAGGTCTGGACTCGCCCACCAGGTGCGTCCCGCACATCATTCTCCGACACACACGGTTCCACAGCTCCAACGGCTCCCAGTGCTCAGACGGGCAGAGCTGAAGCCCTTCTCCTCTCTTCCTGTCTCTTTCTCATGCATATTTGATTTGTCCTGATGGAAGTTTGGTTTCTAAAAACGTTCTTTGGGGAGAGCCATATGATGGCCTAAAGCAATTACCAAGATATCACTAAGGTAAGGGATCACCTGATTCTATTCTTTAATGAAAATGATTCCTCTCTAATTATACCGAAGTCATGACTATTGAAACAGTTAATAACCTTTATGACACGAGACAGCGTGTGACAGACCAACGCTTCAGAAAGAAAGAAACACATACCTATCCCAAACGAGAGGGAATAGTGCTTCATTATGTTGGGGATTAATTTGATCCTTCTGAACTCTTGTTTGAGTCTTTTGTATGTATCTTCATTGCTGCCGCAGTGAAATCACATTGAAGGGAAATGGGGCCATATACACTCATGGCCTCAAATGCTTTTCCTATGTTATTATTGTTGGATAATCAGGTGAACTTACTGTAGTTCGTATGTATGATTTTATGAAAGAATGTAGATAAAACACAGACGTCTAGATATTAGATATTGTCAAGGGCCATCCTATTGATATTAAACAGAGTGATGTCTGTTGTGCCTCCAGACACAGAGGCTGTATCAACAGAGAAGCTACGGGCTCACAACTCTACTAACACTTCTCCTGCTGCTGTCACTTCCTCCACACACACACACACACACACACACACACACACACACACACACACACACACACACACACACACACACACACACACACACACACACACACACACACACACACACACACACACACACACAGGGCAGAGCAGGATGAGGGTTGATATCGTCTTCGCTCTGTCTCTTGTCTTCGGACTCGTGAAATGTGAGGGTGAGTTCAAACCTTTGATTGATGATGATGTCCATAAGAGTTCCCCTGCTGCATGACGACACAGTCTGTTGTCCAGTCTGGTGTCCTCATGCAGAATGAAGACTCAGTCTGGTGTCTGAACCAGGTGACTCAGAGGCTGAACTAATCCGTGTCTCTGTGCGTGCGTGTGCTGCGTGTTTCTGCGCATGCGTGAGTGCGCGAGCATGTGAGCATACCTGTGTGTGTGTGTGTGTGTACTCATGCATGTACGCGTGTGTGTGTGTGTCCATACCACTGTGTGTGTGTGTGTGTGTGTGATACCTGTTGTCAGGTGCGACTCTTCCGGGTAAACCGGTTGTGGAGAGCTGCCGGTCTCCAGAGAAAGAGACCTTCAGCTGCAGGTGGAGGCCTGGCACAGACGGAGGCCTGCCCGCAACACACCGCCTCTTCTACACCAAAGAGAAGTCAGTCGGGGGGTGCTAATGCAGCAATAACACTATCAGCATGCATACTTATGTGGGGGGTTATATTCTAGAGCCTCCGCAGAGGGGGTGTCCTTCACAGCCTGTTATGTGAGCAGCTCCGTGCTGAAAGGCTCCAGGTGTTCAGTTCAACTCAGCTCTTTATTGTCCTTGGAGATTATCCACAACAGTTCCAGTAAACAACAACATAATAAATGTTTATAGGAAGAGTAGCCATAATAACAGACTGCTGAGATGTTCCGTCGAGCACGCAGATCAGAAATGTAAGGCTGTTGTGATCTGCACTGGGGGGAGCCTGTCTCCCCCATGGAGGGGAGGAGCCTGTCTCCCCCATGGAGGGGAGGAGTCTGTCTCCCCCATGGAGGGGAGGAGCCTGTCTCCCCCATGGAGGGGGGGAGCCTGGCTCCCCCATGGAGGGGAGGAGCCTGTCTCCCCCATGGAGGGGAGGAGCCTGTCTCCCCCATGGAGGGGGGGAGCCTGTCTCCCCCATGGAGGGGGGGAGCCTGGCTCCCCCATGGAGGCGGGAAGCCTGTGAGTGGCGGCTCAGAGCCTCTGGCAAACCTGTCCGTCATAGATCAGATATCTGCCATAGAAAGTGACTGTGGGCCAATTATTTAGCTAGCTAACTTTGAAATATGGAACAGCTTGTTCTCCAAAAAGGATGTGTAGAGAACAGGCCCTATAAAGGATGTGTAGAGAACAGGCCCTATAAAGGATGTGTAGAGAACAGGCCCTATAAAGGATGTGTAGAGAACAGGCCCTATAAAGGATGTGTAGAGAACAGGCCCTATAAAGGATGTGTAGAGAACAGGCCCTATAAAGGATGTGTAGAGAACAGGCCCTATAAAGGATGTGTAGAGAACAGGCCCTATAAAGGATGTGTAGAGAACAGGCCCTATAAAGGATGTGTAGAGAACAGGCCCTATAAAGGATGTGTAGAGAACAGGCCCTATAAACAGGCCCTATAAAGGATGTGTAGAGAACAGGCCCTATAAAGGATGTGTAGAGAACAGGCGGTGACAGCCTATAAAGGATGTGTAGAGAACAGGGCCTATAAAGGATGTGTAGAGAACAGGCCCCTATAAAGGATGTGTAGAGAACAGGCCCTATAAAGGATGGTGTAGAGAACAGGCCCTATAAAGGATTGTGTTAAAGAGTAGAGAACAGGCCCTATAAAGGATGTGTAGAGAACAGGCACTATAAAGGATGTGTAGAGAACAGGCCCTATAAAGGATGTGTAGAGAACAGGCCCTATAAAGGATGTGTAGAGAACAGGCCCTATAAAGGATGTGTAGAGAACAGGCCCTATAAAGGATGTGTAGAGAACAGGCACTATAAAGGATGTGTAGAATAGAGCTCAGTGTCTCATCCACAGTCTAGTATTCAGTCTGCTTCAGTGCCTGCGTCTGTCGGCGCTGATACCATGTCAAAAGCAAGATATGATCCAAAGTAAATTTACAATCAATAAGTAAACAGACTCAACGGTTGAGTTCACATTATTGTACATAGGGGAGTTTGATATACACAGCATGTATATATTATGCTGTAGCCTACAGTATGTATGCATTATATTGTACAGTATATGTACATTATATTGTACGGTATATATTATATTGTGAGTGTCTATATTATATTTGTGTCTTGTCTTGTCTTATGTCGTGATGTTTGTTGTTATGCTTTCTTGTTGTTGTGGTGTCTTGTTGTTGTGGGGTCTTGTTGTTGTGGTGTCTTGTTGTTGGGCTGTCTTGTCTTGTTGTGTATGGATGTTGTTTGTTGTTGTGCTGTCTTTTTGTGGTGTCTTGTTGTCTTGTGTCTGGATGCTGTTTGTTGTTGTGCTGTCTTGTTGTTGTGCTGTCTTGTTGTCTTGTTGTGTCTGGATATTGTTTGTTGTCGTGTTGTCTTGTTGGTGTCGGGGTGCAGCTCGGAGGGGACCTTTGAATGTCCGGACTACCTGTCGGCCGGGGAACACTCGTGTTTCTTCGACCGGAACCACACGTCGGTGTGGGTGAGCTACTGGGTGAGGGTGCTGGCCTCCAACGCCCTGGGGAACACCAGCTCAGACACCCTGGAGGTGGACGTGGAGAACATCGGTGAGCTGCTGCCCTCCTCTCCTTCTCCCCACAGTGCAGCGTAGTTAGTTAACCCGCCCTGTAATTAGTTAACCCGGTCTGTAGTAAGTTAACCCGCCCTGTAGTTAATTAACTTGCCCTGTAGTAAGTTAAATCAACCTGTAGTTAGTTAACCCGCACTGTAGTTAGTTAACTCACCCTGTAGTTAGTTAACCCGCCCTGTAGTAAGTTAACCTGCCCTGTAGTAAGTTAACTCGCGCTTTAGTGAGTTAACCCACCCTGTAGTAAGTTAACCTGCCCTGTAGTAAGTTAATCCACCCTGTAGTTAGTTAACCCGCCCTGTAGTAAGTTAACTCGCGCTTTAGTTAGTTAACCCGCCCTGGAGTTAGTTAACTTGCCCTGTAGTTAGTTAACCCGCCCTGTAGTAAGTTAACCTGACCTGTAGTTAGTTAACCCACCCTGTATTTAATTAACCTTACCTGTAGTTAGTTAACCCAACCTATAGTTAGTTAACAAGCCCTGTAGTTAGCTAACCTGCTCTGTAGTTAGTTAACCCACCCTGTAGTTAGTTAAATGGCAGTTAGTTAACCTGTAGTTAGTTAACCTACCCTGTAGTTAGTTAACCTGTAGTTAGTTAACCCTCTCCCCCCCCAGTGCAGCCCGGCCCCCCTGAGAATGTGAGCCTGGTGCTGGAAGTGCTGGAGGGGACCCCCTACCTCCACGTGGAGTGGCGCCCCCCCGCCGAGACCGACGTTAGTTCCGGCTGGGTCACCGTCAACTACCAACTCAGGGTGAAGGCGGCCGGAGAGATGGACTGGGAGGTACTGACAGACAGACAGGAGGACTGTGAGGTACAGACAGACAGACAGGGGGACTGGGAGGTACACACCGACAGACAGACAAACAGACAGACAGACTGACGGACAGAGAGACAGACAGACAGAGAGTCAGACTGACGGAAAGAGAGACAGACTGACAGACAGAGAGACAGATGGACAGACAGACTGACAGACTGACAGAGAGACAGATGGACAGACAGACAGACAGGTCTGTTAACCTGTTAACCGGGACCTCCAGAGTGCTCCTGGAGATGTTTCAGTCGTCTGCGAGAACTGATTTTCAAAATGATTGAACCAGAGCAGCGACGCAGCGGCCTGTTCCGTGTGTTCTGCAGGAGTACGTGGCGGGGAAGCAGAGCCACTTTAACCTCCACAGCCTGCACTCCGGGGAGCGCTACGAGGTGCAGGTCCGCTGCCGATTGGACCACGGCCACTGGAGCGTCTGGAGCCCTGCCTCCTCCATCATCCTGCCCCACTGTGAGTCCAGCGCCACGCCCTAACCCTGAAGTCAACGCTCACCTGATAACTGACCCGCCAGGTCAACGCTCACCAGATAACTGACCCGCCGGGTTAACGCTCACCAGATAACTGACCCGCCGGGTTAACGCTCACCAGATAACTGACCCGCCAGGTTAACGCTCACCAGATAACTGACCCGCCAGGTTAACGCTCACCTGATAACTGACCCGCCAGGTTAACGCTCACCAGATAACTGACCCGCCAGGTTAACGCTCACCAGATAACTGACCCGCCAGGTTAACGCTCACCTGATAACTGACCCGCCAGGTTAACGCTCACCAGATAACTGACCCGCCGGGTTAACGCTCACCAGATAACTGACCCGCCGGGTTAACGCTCACCAGATAACTGACCCGCCGGGTTAACGCTCACCAGATAACTGACCCGCCAGGTTAACGCTCACCTAGATAACTGACCCGCCAGGTTAACGCTCACCAGATAACTGACCCGCCAGGTTAACGCTCACCAGATAACGCGTACCTTCCTGTGTTGCAGATGCTCTGAAGCAGCGGTTGCTGTGGAGTGTGATCAGCGTGGTGTCGGTGGTCCTGATCACCGCCGTGTTGTGCCTGCTCATCACCAAGAGGAGGACGTAGGTGTACACTTTACTACACGCTGTCACAAAGAGGAGGACGTAGGTGTACACTTTACTACACGCTGTCACAAAGAGGAGGACGTAGGTGTACACTTTACTACACGCTGTCAGCAAGAGGAGGACGTAGGTGTACACTTTACTACAGGCTGTCATGCAGCCTTTCTGTTGCCATTAGTTACAGAAGAAAAGCAAAACTTCCTTGACGTAGGAGCTCCTGTAGGGGTCACGAAACAGACCCACCAGATGGGCGTGTTCGCATGAAGGCAGGGTCCACTGTTTTGTTACGTTATGGTAGGACAGTTACATTTACATTTACATTTAGGGCATTTAGCAGACGCTTTTATCCAAAGCGACTTACAATAAGTACATTTGTCATAAGAAGTGCAACAATATATCGCTGTCGGTACAGAAAGGATGTTCATAGAACCAAGTGCAAGTACAACAATCACTAGGCTAACCAATTCCCCGTGTTACAGCAATGATAGCAGCTACTGCAGCTGCTACACAGTTAAGTACTATAATACAATACAATACAACACAATACAATACAGTGTACAATGGTGGCCAGAGGGGGGAGGGTAGCTATGCAGAGTCGAGGTGGACTCTGAACAGGTGAGTCTTGAGTCTTTTTCGGAAGATAGTGAGAGACTCTGCGGTCCTGAGAACGGCAGGGAGCTTGTTCCACCACTGAGGTCCCAAAACCGAGAAGAGTTGTGACTTTGCTGAACGACCTTTGTTAGCTCTTAGCGATGGCGGTACCAGACGTCCAGCTGAGGTAGTTGAGCGGAGCGATCGAGCTGGGGTGTGTGGCTTTAGCAATGCTTGGAGGTAGGCAGGGGCAGTTCCATCGACTGCCTTGTATGCCAGTACCATCGTCTTAAATTTGATGCGGCTACTACAGGGAGCCAGTGGAGGTCCCGGAAGAGGGGGGTCACATGGGAGAACTTCGGTAGGTTGAACACGAGGCGCGCTGCCGCATTCTGGATGCGCTGCAAAGGTTTAATCGCAGAGGCAGGAAGTCCAGCCAGGAGTGAGTTACAGTAGTCGAGGCGGGAGATGACCATTTATTGGACTAGAAGCTGAGCTGCTTCCCATGTGAGGAAGGGCCGGATTCTGCGGATGTTGCAAATCTACAGGATCAGGCCACCGCAGTGATGTTTGCGGTGCAGCATAACTGATTGTCCAATACCACACCGAGGTTTCTGGCAGTTGGAGAAGGAGATACAGTGATGTTCTCAACGGTGACCAGTAAGTCCATGTGTGGGCAATCTTTCCCTGGGATTAGGAGGAGCTCGGTTTTGTTGAGGTTAAGCCTCAGGTGATGGGCAGTTGTCCAGGTGCTGACGTCTGCCAGACATTCCGATATGCGTGTTGCAATCAGGGCTTTATCCGATGAGGGGAAAGAGAGGAATAGCTGAGTGTCGTCAGCATAGCAGTGATAAGAAAAGCCATGTGACGCAATTACAGAGCCCAGAGATCTGGTATAGAGGGAGAACAGAAGAGGCCCCAGTACAGAGCCATGGGGGACCCCAGTTTCAAGCCTGCAAGGTTTGGACAAGGAGCCATTCCATGTCACTTGATAGGTGCGGTTCATCAGGTAGGATGTGAACCAGGAAAGAGCAGATTCAGAGATGCCAAGTTCAGCAAGAGTGGCAAGGAGGATCTGGTGGTTCACCGTGTCAAATACTGCGGACAGGTCGAGGAAAATGAGAACCGATGAGAGGGTAGGGGCTCTGGCAGCACGGAGGGACTCAGTCACCGCGAGGAGAGCTGTCTCAGTAGAGTGTGCCTTCTTGAAGCCTGACTGGTGAGGGTCAAGCAGGTTGTTAGATGAGAGATCGGAGGACAGTTGCTTAGCAATGGCACGTTCCAGTGTTTTAGAGAGGAAGGAAAGAAGAGATACCGGTCTGTAGTTCTGGATGTCGGCAGTATTAAGAGTTGGTTTTTTGAGGAGAGGCTTTATTCTAGCAGTCTTGAAGGATGCTGGAATAATACCTGAAGTGAGGGAGGAGTTGATAAGTGAGGTGAGAAATGGCAGAATGTTGCTTGAGACATCCTGGAGGAGAGAGGAGGGGATAGCATCAAGGGGGTAGGTGGTGGCATGGTTAGATGTTATTATTCCGTTGACCTCGTCAGAGGTGAGAGGGCTAAATTGGGTAAAGACGGAGGAGGAGGGGATTGGTGGAGGGAGGATGGAGGCAGGGATGAAAGAGGAGCTGATGTCCTTCACTTTCTGCGTAAAGTAGGTAACAAAGTCATCAGCAGTGAGGCAGGAAGGAGGTGGGGGTGAGGGAGGGTTGAAGGAGGGTCGAAAAACAGGGCAAACAGTTTCCTGGGGTTTGAGGCGGAGGAGTTGATTTTTGTCCGGTAGAAGGCAGATTTGGTTGTTGACACACTAGAAGTAAAATCAGAAAGAAGGGAAAGATAGTGGGATAGATCTTTAGGACAGTCGGATATCTTCCATTTCCTCTCAGCTGCCCGCAACTTTGTTCTACAAGTCCGCAGAGGATCGGACAGCCAAGGAGGGGGGGGGGGTGAGGATCGCGCTGGTCTGGAGTAGAAGGGACAGAGGGAATCCAAGGAGGAGGAGAGGGAGGATAGCAGAGTGTCTGAAGATTCATCTGTAGATAGTTGAGAGAATCGTTCGATAGAAGTTAGTGAAGACAGAACAGTAGAGGCGAAGGTAGAGGGAGAGAGGGATTTAAGGTTACGGCGAGTGGCGACAATGCGGGGACTAGAGAGGCTGGGGGGAGAGGATTTCAAGGGGAGAGAAAAATCAACAAAGTGATGGTCAGACACGGGGAGCGGGGTAACGGAGAGAGCAGAGGTACCGCAGGACCTAGTGAATATTAGGTCAAGCTGGTTCCCGGCCCCGTGTGTGGGAGGAGAAGGGGTTAGTGTTAAGTCGAAGGTGGTGAAAAAGTTGGTTAGTTCAGGTGAGTGCAACTTCTCTGGCAGGATGTTGAAGTTGCCGAGGATAACGAGTGGTGTGCCATCCTCAGGAAAGCAGCTGAGGAGGGCGTCCATCTCATCATAGAAGTCACGGAAGGGACCTGGCGGACGGTAGATCACCACAATGGAGAGCTTGATAGGGATGGTGACAGTGACAGCGTGGAGTTCAAACGCCGATCTGCCCAACTGTTCTAGCGGAAGGACCTGGTAGGACAACATGGGCGAGATGAGGAGTCCGGTCCTCCTCCTCCGCCCGGATGTGTCCTAGGGGTGTGCGAGAATGAGTAGACGGTGGAGAGGGCAGCAGTAGCAGAGTTCTCTGGAGTGATCCAAGTCTCTGTCAGGGCCAGGAAGTGTAGGGTCATGAGGGACGCGTAGGCTGAAATCGAGTCCGCCTTCTTGACCGCCGATTGGCAGTTCCAGAGTCCTCCTATCACCTCAAGGTCAGTGTTAGCAAGGGTAGGTGGAGGGCACAGATTAGACGGGTTACTGCCCCGAGCAGAGGAGCTACGGTAACGCCGTCTACAGGTGGAAATCCTGACAATGAGGGACTGAGGGACTCCCACAGAGAGACTCCCTTGGTCTTTGTTTCCCGGGTCTTCCTTTGCTGGGTCCTGACGCTACAGCTGACGCTAATAATAGCTAATAATAGCGTCAGCTATACGACCCATCTGATAGGTTAAAGGGGACATGTTACACCACCAGGTGGGAGGGTGATGTGCCGTTACACCTGTGATGTCAGAGGCTGCACATTTTCAAAACAGCTTGTAACGGCACATCACGCTCACACCTGGTGGTATAATATGTCCGCTTTAAACACGTAAACACGTTCTTCACTACAGTAGACCACCGTCGTATACAAGGCTCAATTTTAAGTCGCAGACTTTCAGAGCCTCGTTCCATGATGGGAACTCTTTCACCCGTATGGTGGCAGAGTGTTTGTGACACACACAGCACACAGGAACCTCCGAAAACCCAAAAGCCCAACGGCATCACTGATGCTCTTAAAGGAACGCACTCGCTCACTCACTCACTCACTCACTCACTCCCAGGGTTTTTCATGATTGAAATCCCCTCCTGAATGACCAATCGGTGAGTGTTGATGTTTGAGTGTCTAGACGACAAAGGGCCGTAGTCTGACCTCTGACCTCTGACCTTTAGGGTGAAGGGGTGGCTCCTGCCTCCGATTCCTGGACCCAAGATCCAAGGGTTCGTCTCCCAGCCGCTCCAGGTAATGTCAAAGCCACTTCTTCCCTGAGCCGGCAGAAACAACAACAACAACACCACCACCAACAGTCCGGTCTCTCCCCCTCCCCCAGGGCCGGTGTTCTGGGGATTTCCTGTACAGCCTGGTCCCCCAGGGGTTCCCCCCGATGCTGGCCCTCAGGGACCCCCCCGAGGAGCACCTGGTGGTGTGTGACGGGCAGGAGGGCCGGGCCCCCGACGGGCAGAAGTCCCCCGTCAGGAGCCGGATCCTCCCGGGGTTCTACCGGCTGCCCCGAATCGGCTGGGAGGGAGGCCCCGCCCCCGAGGGAGGTTTGAATAACGCGGGAGCCTCGCCGGGCCTCGGGGACTCCGCCCCCCCGGGGGGTTTGAATATCGCGCCTGGCTCCGTTAAAGACAGCAGCGGGGGGCCGGCTGGGCCCGGTACCCCCCCGGGGCCGAGGATCACCGCGGGGGGGGGCACGGCGGCTGAGGAGGCGGATAAGGAGGAGGAGTACAGCAGGGTGAGCCGGGTCCGGGACAACGTGGTGGTCCTGGAGAGAGACCCCTCCCCCCAGCCCCCCCGGGACCCCAAGCAGAGGGCTGGCTGGGGCGTCCTGGACAGCGGCTACGTCGACCCTTCGCGGCCCTGATCCAATACCACGGCTCTCTGTAGTTCAGCTCTATTTATTACTGCCTGTTGCCTGTGTGCTCGTGTCAGCCAATCAGAGGTGACCCTGGGGAATGAGGGACGGCTGGAGAAATGCTGCGGACTCTGTAGCGGTCGCTCGCTGTTCGCAGGTCGAGCCTCAGGAACCACTCCGGTCTTGTGAACGGATCCTGCTGTCGTGTCTAGGATGTGATCTCCCCCCCCCCCCATCCACTCCTACTCTCTGTGATATTCATGTTAAATATTAAATATGTAAGTACTTTTCATTGTGCTTCTGTGATTACATAAAATCAGGGAAACAATCCGCCTCACAAGCGCCTAAGAAACACCAATTCTAGTTCAGCGTTCAGTGAATGTAAACCCAACATGCTTTGCCACAGGAGTATTTCTTATTGGGCTTTTACTAATTAATTGTATTTATATATTTAATTTGATCATATCTATACTTGATGAACCCATGAAAATATACTTTCATATAAAGATACACCAGTCCAAACCCTGCACATTACACCTTTAATGCACATATTCAGAGTTGCAGAAAACAAAATCACAAAGTAAATCAAAGTAAATCAACCAGGAAAAATACAGTCTCTAAAAATCATCATACAATCATAAGGTGAAAGCTCAGTGGTTAGGTAGTCAAGGCGGTCGTTTGGAGCAATTGGAAAGCTATTTGCAGTGCTAAACTTAATGGGTGCTGATTGGTTGGGCATTCAGCCGTATCCAGACAACAGAACATGATTGGATAAGAACTGAAAGAGACCAAGGTCTACCAGAAAGTTATCATCTCTCCCTCGGGAACATAATGTAGAGCTCTGACTGTGTCAGTGTGCGTGTTAAAGGCCACCATTATCACTCGTTCTCTGATAAATCACATTTTCTCGGTAACGGCGCAGTCCCATGATTGGCGAGGCGTTCCGTGGCGGCGTTCGGTCACGGCGTTCCGTGCGGCGTTCCGTGGCGGCGTTCCGTGCGGCGTTCCATGCGGCGCTCCGTGCGGCGTTCCGTGGCGGCGTTCCGTGGCGGCGTTCCGTGGCGGCGTTCCGTGGCGGCGTTCCGTGCGGTGTTCCGTGGCGGCGTTCCGTGCGGCGTTCCGTGCGGCGTTCCGTGCGGCCCGTGCAGCCCTGGTCTACGCGGGACCCAGATAGATTATCTCCGGGGCTTTGTCACTGTTTGGTCCCAGCTGCCGTCCAATTACAGAACGTTGTCGGTTTGGTGCTGACAGATTAAACGGTGTGTATATGTATTTATATATATATCAAATATATATCATCATCTGATTAAACAGGTCGTGTTTGATTCACGTTTCATCGTCTGACACTGAGACCCTCAGATACAGCGTGTCTCAGAGGGGGGCGGGGGGCTCCCCAGCCACGCCCATCAGGACGCCGTGAGGACGCTGTGAGGACGCCGTGAGGACGCCGTGAAGACGCCGTGAGGACGCCGTGAAGACGCCGTGAGGACGCCGTGAGGACGCCGTGAGGACGCCGTGAGGACACCATCAGGACGCCGTGAGGACGCCGTGAGGACGCCGTGAAGACGCCGTGAGGACGCCGTGAAGACGCCGTGAGGACGCCGTGAAGACGCCGTGAGGACGCCGTGAAGACGCCGTGAGGACGCCGTGAGGACGCCGTGAAGACGCCGTGAGGACGCCGTGAGGACGCCGTGAGGACGCCGTGAAGACGCCGTGAGGACGCCGTGAGGACGCCGTGAGGACGCCGTGAGGACGCCGTGAGGACGCCGTGAGGACGCCGTGAGGACGCCGTGAGGACGCCGTGAGGACGCCGTGGTCTGGGTGCGTCTCTATACCACCAGGCACAGGGAAGGGAAGGGGGCGGGGGGGGGGTGTGGCTCAGGGTCAGCTCTGCTCGGCTCGCTCCTGCGGTTCTTCTCCGTCCAGACGCAGCGAGCCTAGCTGCTCCTCAAAGTTCAGGAACGGGTGACTGCAATCGTTCTCCAGCATCTTCTTCCACAGCTTAACTGAGAGGGGGGGGAGAGAGAGACAGAGAGAGAGGTAGAGAGAGAGACAGACAGAGAGCGAGGAGAGAGAGAGAGAGACAGAGAGAGAGACAGAGACAGACAGAGAGACAGAGACAGAGAGAGAGACAGAGGTTGAGAGAGAGAGACCGACAGAGACAGAGACAGAGAGAGAGACAGAGAGGTAGAGAGAGAGAGAGAGACACAGAGAGAGAGAGAGAGAGAGAGAGAGAGAGAGAGAGAGAGAGAGAGAGAGAGAGAGAGAGAGAGAGAGAGAGAGAGAGAGAGAGAGAGAGAGAGAGAGAGAGAGAGAGAGAGAGAGAGAGAGAGAGAGAGAGAGAGAGAGAGAGAGAGAGAGAGAGAGAGAGAGAGAGAGAGAAGAGAGAGAGAGAGAGAGAGAGAGAGAGAGAGAGAGAGAGAGAGAGAGAGAGAGAGAGAGAGAGAGAGAAAGAGAGAGAGAGAGAGAGAGAGAGAGAGAGAGAGAGAGAGAGAGAGAGAGAGAGAGAGAGAGAGAGAGAGAGAGAGAGAGAGAGAGAGAGAGAGAGAGAGAGAGAGAGAGAGACAGAGAGAGACACATCAGGGATGTCCTTGTTTGAGTGAATGTTCCTGGTTGATTCCTGAGGTTGGACCGGTCAGGATGTGCTGTTATTGTTCTTTAGAGGAAACACAGATTCCCACCGCCTCCCAGCAGCAGATAACAGCTGAGGTCACATGACCCGGGAGCCGAGGTCACATGACCCGGGAGCCGAGGTCACATGACCCGGGAGCCGAGGTCACATGACCCGGGAGCCGAGGTCACATGACCCGGGACAAACGAGGAGTAGGGGTCTGGGACTGGTGCACGACGGGAAGGGGTCTGGGGCTCTGGGGGGTCTGAGGGGTCTGGGTGGTCAGGGGGGGGTCTAGAGGTCTGGGGGGTCTGAGGGGTCATGGGGGGGTCTGGGGGGTCATGGGGGGGGGGTCTGAAGGGTCTAGGGGGGTCTGAGAGGTCCATGGGGGGTCTGAGGGGTCATAGGGGGCTGGGGGGGATCTGGGGGGTCTGAGGGGTCATGGGGGGTCATGGGGGGTCTGGGGGGGTTGAAGTTGGCTTACTGTACTCTGGCTCCTCCTTCTCCTCCACCTCCTCCACCTGGGCCGGGGGGGGAGGGGGGGCACCAGGGTGGAGGCGCTGCTGTCCTGGGTCCTCCCCCCCCCACCCCTCCTCCGGCTGCCCCCCCAGCTCCACGCGCTCCAGCACCTCCTCGTACGCCCTCCTGGCCTCTGAGGACAGCTCGATCATCTTATGGTAGAAGTCCTGGTGAACACATGAACACATGAACACTCCTCCTGGTGAACACATGAACACTCCTCCTAGTGAACACATGAACACTCCTCCTGGTGAACACATGAACACTCCTCCTGGTGAACACATGAACACTCCTCCTGGTGAACACATGAACACTCCTCCTAGTGAACACATGAACACTCCTCCTGGTGAACACATGAACACTCCTCCTAGTGAACACATGAACACTCCTCCTGGTGAACACATGAACACTCCTCCTGGTGAACACATGAACACTCCTCCTGGTGAACACATGAACACTCCTCCTGGTGAACACATGAACACTCCTCCTGGTGAACACATGAACACTCCTCCTGGTGAACACATGAACACTCCTCCTGGTGAACACATGAACACTCCTCCTAGTGAACACATGAACACTCCTCCTGGTGAACACATGAACACTCCTCCTGGTGAACACATGAACACTCCTCCGAGGGGTTAGTAGTCCTTGTGAACACATGAACATCAGTCATCCTAGGGGTAAGTAGTCCTGTAGGATTGGGTGGGGCAGGAGGATTGGGTGGAGGCGGTAGGGTGGGGGTCTGGGTGGAGGCGGTAGGGTGGGGGTCTGGGTGGAGGTTGGTAGGGCGGGGGTCTGGGTGGAGGTAGGTGGGTCGGGGCTGGGTGGAGAGCGGTAGGGTGGGGGTCCGGGTGGAGGTTGGTAGGGTGGGGGTCTGGGTCGGAGGCGGTAGGGTGGGGGTCTGGGTGGAGGAGGTAGGGTGGGGGTCTGGGTGGAGGGGGTAGGGCGGGGGTCTGGGTGGAGGCGGTAGGGTGGGGGTCTGGGTGGAGGCGGTAGGGCGGGGGTCTGGGTGGAGGCGGTAGGGCGGGGGTCTGGGTGGAGGCGGTAGGGCGGGGGTCTGACCTGCGCCCCGTCGTAGTTGAAGATGCCCACCAAGCTGACGGGCACGGCCTTGTTGACGCAGCGGCCCAGGGCCTTCCTGGAGAGGGCGAACACCAAGGGCACCGCCCGCTGCTGGCACGTCTCTATGATGGTGTGGAGCGCCTCGTCCAGACCGCCTGCACAGGGAGGAGCCAGCCGTTAGGGGAGGAGGAGCCAGCCGTTAGGGGAGTAGGAGCCAGGCGTTAGGGCAGGGCTCCAGACTGCGACCAAATGGTCGCATTTTGCGACCAAAATCTGTGACAGTGCGAGTAAATCTTTAATCTACTCGCGCATGCGCGACAAGTAAATTGCCGATTTTTTTTTTTTTTTTTTTTTTTTGCTGACAAACTTACAGTCCACTAGTTTTGCGGTAATGCAAAAATGAGGTGGTTTGCTAAGCGACATTTACCTCCAAAAGGAGACAGCTTGGCCAATGGTGTGAAGAGCGGGGGGCGACGAATGACCACTGTGATAGGCTAAATGTGAAAAGAGGCGGGTCTTTGGAGTTATCAGCGCGCGAATCCATAAGATTTCACATACCGGCCATCAAAACAATGGAAAAATGCCGGCGAAGCGGACTATCAGCTCGTACTTTTCTACCAAGTGACGTTAAACATAGATGTAAAACATGAACACATTGACCAAACAACAGTGCCAGTCTGAAACATCTTTCTCAGGAAGTGTTTAGGCACAAGTTATGCGTCTAAAACTTGTTCTGTTATTGTTCAGCACAGGATAAATATTCACTTTGGTATTTTTAAGCTGTTTAACTGGTTAATGTTAAAACTGTTGCACAATAAAATATGAATTTTATAAGATTGTAGTTTCTGCACATTATTGTCAAAGTATTTATCAGTAATACAGTGAACATTATAGGAAAACTTTGCAAGTTGATTTCGGTGTGCGCTCCTAAATTTTCTGCTTGCGCCCCTAAAATTTTAAGTTAGGGGCCACTGTGCTCCTAGTGAAAAATGTTAGTCTGGAGCCCTGCGTTAGGGGAGGAGGAGCCAGGCGTTAGGGGAGGAGGAGCCAGCCGTTAGGGGAGGAGGAGCCAGGCGTTAGGGGAGGAGCCAGCCGTAAGGGGAGGAGCCAAGGGTTAGGGGAGGAGGAGCCAGCCGTTAGGGGAGGAGGAGCCAGCCGTTAGGGGAGGAGGAGCCAGCCGTTAGGGGAGGAGGAGCCAGCCGTTAGGGGAGGAGGAGCCAGCCGTTAGGGGAGGAGGAGCCAGCCGTTAGGGGAGGAGGAGCCACGCATTAGGGGAGGAGCCACGCATTAGGGGAGGAGGAGCCAGGCGTTAGGGGAGGAGCCAGCCGTAAGGGGAGGAGCCAGCCGTTAGGGGAGGAGCCAAGGGTTAGGGGAGGAGGAGCCAGCCGTTAGGGGAGGAGCCAAGGGTTAGGGGAGGAGGAGCCAGCCGTTAGGGGAGGAGCCACGCCGTAAGGGGAGGAGCCAGCCGTTAGGGGAGGAGGAGCCACGTGTTAGGGGAGGAGCCATGCATAAGGGGAGGAGCCACACGTTAGGGGAGGAGGAGCCATGGGTTAGGGGAGGAGCCACGGGTTAGGGGGAAGGGGCCACGCGTTAGGGGAGGAGGAGCCACGCGTTATGGGAGGAGGGGCCACGCGTTAGGGGAGGAGGAGGTCACGCGTTAGGGAGGAGGAGCCACGCGTTTATGGGGAGGAGGGGCCACGACGTTAGGGGAAGGAGGGGCCACGCGTTAGGGGAGGAGGGGCCACGCGTTAGGGGGAGGAGGGGCACGCGTTAGGAGGAAGGAGGGCCACGCGTTAGGGGAGGAGGGGCCACGGGTTAGGGGAGGAGTCACGCGTTATGGGAGGGGCCATGGGTTAGGGGAGGAGTCACGCGTTATGGGAGGAGCCACACGTTAGGGGAGGAGTCACGCGTTATGGGAGGGGTCACGCGTTAGGGGAGGAGTCACACGTTAGGGGAGGGGCCACGGGTTAAGGGAGGGGCCACGGGTTAGGGGAGGAGCCACGGGTTAGGGGAGGAGGAGCCACGCGTTAGGGGAGGAGGAGCCACGCGTTAGGGGAGGAGGAGCCACGCGTTAGGGGTTAGGGGTGCTGTCCGACTACAAACCTCGGGCATTATCCCGCCCTGTTATTTATACCATGCTGTACTTATATTAGATTATAGGACCATTCATCTTCAAACTGCACCGTAGTCTTCTGCCCTGCGGTCTAGATCTACCGTTACATTTGGTGGTCTCTGTATTCTGCACAGTGACAATAAAGTCGTATCTTTGTACAGAAGCGTTTGCTAAATGCCTCAAATGTAAATATATATTAGGTATGTATTTGGTATACAATGTTTATATCTATATTATTTTATATCCTTTACATTTATTCTTTTGTATTCATGCTCTTGAATTTCTACATTTAAATACCAAATCCCATTCCTTGGATGTGTAATCTCTCACGGCAATTAAACTCAATGCCAAGTGCACTTCCATCACTATAACCACCCTCCTCTTCATTCATCATCATCCCACTCTCACTATAACCACACCCTCTTCTATCAACATCCCACCTCACTACTAAACACCCTCTTCATCAATCATCCCACCCTCACTATAACCACCCTCTTCATCATCATCCCACCCTCACTACTATAACCACCCTCTTCATCATCATCCCACCCTCACTATAACCACCCTCTTCATCATCATCCCACCCTCACTATAACCACCCTCTTCATCATCATCCCACCCTCACTATAACCACCCTCTTCATCATCATCCCACCCTCACTATAACCACCCTCTTCATCATCATCCCACCCTCACTATAACCACCCTCTTCATCATCATCCCACCCTCACTATAACCACCCTCTTCATCATCATCCCACCCTCACTATAACCACCCTCTTCATCATCATCCCACCCTCACTATAACCACCCTCTTCATCACATCATCCCACCCCTCACTATAACCACCCTCTTCATCATCATCCCACCCTCACTATAACCACCCTCTTCATCGTCATCCCACCCTCACTATAACCACCCTCTTCATCATCATCCCACCCTCACTATAACCACCCTCTTCATCGTCATCCCAACCTCACTATAACCACCCTCTTCATCATCATCCCACCCATCAGTGCTCTTGGTAAGGAGCCGAAGCAGGCAGTAGTCCATGAGTCCTTATACCTGGGAAGGCTCCGGACCCTCCAGGAATCATACCAGCTACAAAGAGCAGTTCTACTGAGGCCTCTCCCAGTGAACACTGGGAGCGCCAGAGGAGACAGAGCTCCTTTCTCACCACATTCATTGTTTCAATGATCCTTTTTCCATAAACGTATCAACCGTTTGTAGACCCTATATTGTATTGCGTAGGCCTATGCTGATGACAAATTGTTTCTAATGTTCATACAAAGGATAGTTCGGCTAGACAGAATCAGGTTGGCGAATATTAACCACAGCTGTGTAACAAGCTCGTAGTCTCCATCTCAAAGTCTGCGTGGCTTCCACCTGTGAAGGATTGAACGCCTCAGAGCAACTCCGACCGCCGCCTCCAGGAGACATTTGTTCACCATGTATGAGCTGATAAGAACGCAGCTAATCATCCAAGAGGCCAGCTACGTATTGCTATGTCAGCTGGAGATTTTTGGGAAACACTCGTATTTTGGCTGCTGCAACTGGGCTTAGTAATCAGTCGGCAAAACGCTAACTTCCTGTTTTAGGAAAGCCAACCCGGGTTAACGGTAGACCAGAGGAGAACGGGGGGCGTACCTTTGGACTGGCTCCTCTCGCAGTTGGGCGAGATGACGACACACTTGACCTTGCCGAGCCGCAGGTGCTTGAGGACCTCCCGCAGACCCATGACCAGACGCTTCTTGATGCGCGCCTTCATGGGGTCCTTCTGGTAGAGCCGGTCCTGGAACCGCACCAGCTCCCGCAGGAGGGCACTCACACACTCATCCACCTCTTTACTCAGGACCTGGCTGCAGTAGCTGCACACACACACACACACACACACACACACACACACACACACACACACACACACACACACACACACACACACACACACACACACACACACACACACACACACACACACACACACATTTAGCTAAGGGCTAAGCTCAACCTCTTCAGCTAAACGTCTGGTACCGCCATTGCTAAGAGCAGGCAAAGGTGGATCATCCTGCGGATGTCAGGACTGCAAGAGACGCTCAGTGGCTGACGCAAAAGACTCAAGACTCACTTGTTCAGAGTTCACCTAGACTCTGCATAGCCCCTTACGCACTTACTGTATGTTGTACGGCCTGCCACTTAGAAATAGCACTTAGTATGGTGTAGCGTCTTACCCTAGCTGTCTCTGTTGTGTACGGGGAATGGGTTAACCTAGTGATGGTTAGTGTTGGCACTTGGTTCTATGAACTTCCTCACTGTACAGACAGATATATTGCTGTTTCTCTTTCTTCTGATTAATGTATTGATTCTAAGTTGCGTTGGATAAAAGCGTCACACCAGGGAGATCCGGTTCTTACTCTCTGAACTTCCTGCTGTGGATTTTGGGCGGGTTGTGGGGGGTAGGGGGTAGGAGGGGCTCCACAGCGGCCTGCTCCTCTGGCTGTCCCTCCGGTTCCTCCTCCACCTCCTCCTCCTGCTGCTCCTCCACCTCCTCCTGCTGCTCCTCTTCCTCTCTCTCTTCCTCAGCGTCTGAGTCGGCCAGGTGTCTCTGGTCCGCTGGCTCCTCCCCTGGACGGCAGGAAACAGGAAGCAGCATCACAAGAGGTAAGTAAGTAAATAAGTAACAATATTAAGTAAGTAAGTATGCAAGTACCGTATTTTCCGCACTATAAAGGCACACTTAAAAGCCTTTAATTTTCTCAAAAAACGCCTTATAATCCAGAGCTTTATATGGCGCTCCGGATAACACTTAGAAGGCGACCACACGCTCACCAAGACGGGGAGACAGCGCCGGGCGACTTACGCCACTATCTGCCAATGGATCGTGGACGCCTGGGCTGATACATCAGTCTCAACTGTGGCCCGAGCTTTCACAAAGGCAGGAATAATCACTGCACTGCCAGGCAGCAGCAGCGACACTCGGATAACGACTCGCCCAACTGTTCAATTTGGACACTGAAGAAGAATTCGAGGGATTCGTGGACGGGGAAGGAACTGAAAAAGTGAGCTTTACGTGTTATACGTAACTGAACAATGTTGAGTTACGTTTGAATTAGCGCTATCAGACTGTGTTTCTTTTACGTGTTTACAAATGAACAAGGCTGGGAGATATTGTGAATATGCACATTAACGTTTGAACATCGTTACCATGGGAGTGAACGGAGTGGTCAGAACGCTTAATACAGTTTGACTTTATCTGACTGTTTTGTTGACATTCCCTTTACCACAGCCCCATCTAGTCGATGCATAACGCAACCAAAGTCAAACGTTTGACTGCAGTGTCTTCTATTCTATGTGCCTTATAATCCGGTGCGCCCTATATATGAAAAAAGTTCTAAAATAGGCCATTCATTGAAGGCGCGCCTTATAATCCGGTGCGCCTTATAGTGCGGAAAATACGGTAAGTAAATAACTAAGTAAGTCAGTAAGTAACAATATTAAGTAAGTAAGTAAGTAATTAAGTAAGTAACTAGTAAGCAACTAGTAAGTAACTAAGTTAGTAAGTAAGTAACTAGTAAGTAACTAGTAAGTAACCAAGTAACTAAGCAACTTACTAATTATTCAAGTATGTAAGTAACTTACATACTTAATTAACAAAGTAAATAACTAAGCAAGTTAATAAGTAACCAAGTTACATGTAAGTGACGAAGTAAGTAACTAAGTTAGTAGTAAGTAACTAAGTAACTAAGTAAGTCCTCTAGATCGTGCAACCACTCAGACGCTACAACGGTCCTAATGCTTTCTGTTCTGAGCTGCTGGGGTCATTGGAGATGATGAAGGGAACGCTGAACTGATGGTTCCCCAGAACCCAGAGGCGGGAGGGGAGTGGCTCACTAACCCGTGTCCCCGCTCAGGGCCTGCTCTCCGGCTGAGGGTTCATCCGGCCTGGGGCCCTGGTGGGGGTCCACAGCCCTCTCCTGGTCCGGTCTGGGGCCCTGGTGGGGGTCCACAGCCCTCTCCTGGTCCGGTCTGGGGTCCTGGTGGGGGTCCACAGCCCTCTCCTGGTCCGGTCTGGGGTCCTGGTGGGGGTCCACAGCCCTCTCCTGGTCCGGTCTGGGGTCCTGGTGGGGGTCCACAGCCCTCTCCTGGTCCGGTCTGGGGTCCTGGTGGGGGTCCACAGCCCTCTCCTGGTCCGGTCTGGGGTCCTGGTGGGGGTCCACCGCCCTCTCCTGAAGCAGCCGGTTCTGCTTCCTCTCCTCTCGCTCCTTTAGAATCACCTGGAGGAGCGGAAGAAACAGACGAGCGAACCGTGAACACTATTAACGTCAGCTTGCCAGCCAGCCAGCCAGCCAGCCAGCCAGTCAGTCAGCCAGCCAGCCAGCCAGCCAGCCAGCCAGCCATCCATCCAGTCGGTCAGCCATCCATCCAGCCATCCATCCAGCCATCCATCCATCCATCCATCCATCCAGTCAGTCAGTCCGCCATCCATCCATCCATCCATCCAGTCAGTCAGTCCGCCATCCATCCATCCATCCATCCATCCATCCATCCATCCATCCATCCATCCATCCATCCATCCATCCATCCATCCATCCATCCATCCATCCATCCATCCATCCATCCAGTCGGTTAGCCATCCATCCATCCATCCATCCATCCATCCATCCATCCAGCCAGTCAGTGGTGGTGGGCAGGGCTCACCCTCTTCAGCTGGGTGGGTTTCTTGGCCTTGGGCACCTCTCTCTGCTTGCCCTTCTTCACCATGGGGCTGGTCGAGTCCAGGGGGTTGTGCGCAAACTTGTCCTGCTGCAACGCTCCCTTCTTCTGGACCAATGGCTGCTTCAGGCCCACGGGACAGGCTCCTCCCACTGCAGGCAGGGGTTAGACAGTACAGAGACAGGTCATTAAGGAGCAGGTAGGGGTTAGACAGTACAGAGACAGGTCACTAAGGAGCAGGTAGGGGTTAGACAGTACAGAGACAGGTCATTAAGGAGCAGGTAGGGGTTAGACAGTACAGAGACAGGTCATTAAGGAGCAGGTAGGGGTTAGACAGTACAGAGACAGGTCATTAAGGAGCAGGTAGGGGTTAGACAGTACAGAGACAGGTCATTAAGGAGCAGGTAGGGGTTAGACAGTACAGAGACAGGTCATTAAGGAGCAGGTAGGGGTTAGACAGTACAGAGACAGGTCACTAAGGAGCAGGTAGGGGTTAGACAGTACAGAGACAGGTCATTAAGGAGCAGGTCGGGGTTAGACAGTACAGAGACAGGTCACTAAGGAGCAGGTAGGGGTTAGACAGTACAGAGACAGGTCATTAAGGAGCAGGTAGGGGTTAGACAGTACAGAGACAGGTCACTAAGGAGCAGGTAGGGGTTAGACAGTACAGAGACAGGTCATTAAGGAGCAGGTAGGGGTTAGACAGTACAGAGACAGGTCATTAAGGAGCAGGTAGGGGTTAGACAGTACAGAGACAGGTCACTAAGGAGCAGGTAGGGGTTAGACAGTACAGAGACAGGTCATTAAGGAGCAGGTAGGGGTTAGACAGTACAGAGACAGGTCATTAAGGAGCAGGTAGGGGTTAGACAGTACAGAGACAGGTCACAGGGACACCATTGGGATGTGGTTACCTGACAGGTAGAGCGGCTTGGCATCGTGTTTGGACTTCTGGGATTGCTGCTTCCTCTCCAGCACCTCCAGCATGGTGCCGATGTCCAGCTGCAGAGGAACCTTGCTCTTCTTCCCAGTGGCCTTCTCAGTTTTCTGGAGAACCGGAGGAAGTACACCGAGAACATCAGGGGGCGTACTATAGTATGGTACAGTAGTATAGTGGTAGAGTATTATAGTATGGTACAGTATTATAGTATAGGAGTATCGTCAGACCTGACTCCCCGGTACACTAGTATAGTACTATAGCATGGTACAGAAGTATAGTAGTATAGCATGGTACAGTAGTATAGTGTTATAGTGTTGTATAGTATGGTACAGTAGTATAGTCCTATAGTATGATACAGTAGTATAGTATGGTACAGTAGTATAGTCCTATAGTATGGTACAGTAGTATAGTGTTATAGTGTAGTATAGTATGGTACAGTAGTATAGTCCTATAGTATGATACAGTAGTATAGTATGGTACAGTAGTATAGTCCTATAGTATGGTACAGTAGTATAGTCCTATAGTATGATACAGTAGTATAGTATGGTACAGTAGTATAGTCCTATAGTATGGTACAGTAGTATAGTCCTATAGTATGGTACAGTAGTATAGTACTATAGTATGGTACAGTAGTATAGTCCTATAATATGTTACAGTAGTATAGTATGGTACAGTAGTATAGTCCTATAGTATGGTACAGTAGTATAGTGTGGGAGTATCATCTGACCTGAGTCCCCGGGGGGGCCGTGGTGTTGCTGGCCGTTGGTCTGGAGGCTCCAGTGGAGGGACGGCCCAGGTCTGGGAACTCCTCCTCATCCTTCAGAACAAAGACACCCGTCAGCCCCCGCCCCCTGACCCCGCCCCTTACGGTGAACATGTGATCACTCAGACCTCAAACTTGGGCGGCTCCTGGAGGGGCGTCGGCTCCTCAGGCTCCTCCTCCGAGGTCCGGGGGGGCTTCTTCTTCCTCTTCCTCTTCTTCCTCTCCGACGAGCCGTCCTCCTGCTCCTCCTGGATGGATCAAACAGGAAATGGGAATGGAACCGTAGAGGAAGTGGGAATGGAACCGTACAGGAAGTGGGAATGGAACCGTACAGGAAGTGGGAATGGAACCGTACAGGAAGTGGGAATGTCCAAAAAATTTATCCAGGATTTGATTTATTTAAATCCAAAACGAGAGGACTTTGGTACCAGGGAGTTGGTCGGGGTTACAACTGAATATTACAGCGGCGATTATAAACGTATGAAAGCACATTTACATTTCTAGCATCGAGCAGACGCTTTTATCCAAAGCGACGCAGAGTAAGCACATTTGTCAGAAGTAGAAAGTAACCATCTTCATGTGATTCTGTGCTAGTGCTGAAACATTAACTTTGAGGTACATTCCCCCAGATCCCTGACACATCACACAGTTCAACGAACAGGCCCTGGGTACCTGGGCGGCATTGAAGGGGTCCTCTCTCGGGACAGGTTTCCTCGGAGGCTGGGAGGCCACGTTAGCCCAGGAGGTGGAGGCAGAGGCCGGTCTCTCCAGGCCCCCTGAGGAGACCTTCACGGGGCCTGGTTTTACAGCATGGAGCGTTCCCCGGTCTACAGCAGCACAGTCACAGGAGTCAAGCCTGGAGCTTCATTTAAACTGGAGTCCTTTGGCTGAACACGTTCAACCTGACCCAAAACCAGTTTGGGTCTACTTCATCAATGGTGGTTCAGTGACTATCAGTCTGTGGTTCAGTGACTGTCAGTCTGTGGTTCAGTGACTGTCAGCCTGTGGTTCAGTGACTGTCAGCCTGTGGTTCAGTGACTATCAGCCTGTGGTTCAGTGACTGTCAGTCTGTGGTTCAGTGACTGTCAGCCTGTGGTTCAGTGACTGTCAGCCTGTGGTTCAGTGACTGTCAGTCTGTGGTTCAGTGACTGTCAGCCTGTGGTTCAGTGACTGTCAGCCTGTGGTTCAGTGACTGTCAGCCTGTGGTTCAGTGACTGTCAGCCTGTGGTTCAGTGACTGTCAGCCTGTGGTTCAGTGACTGTCAGCCTGTGGTTCAGTGACTGTCAGCCTGTGGTTCAGTGACTGTCAGCCTGTGGTTCAGTGACTATCAGCCTGTGTTGGGGCCCCTGCGGCCCCTGTGTTAATGCTGAGGGAAGGTACTAGACCGAAGGTACGAGGATCCTACCAGGGGAGCGAGGCGCTGACACAGGTCTGACATCACGGGCGTGTCTGCGTGGGCCTGGACTTCCTGCCGGCCTCTCGTTAACGGACTGCGTCTACAAAGAAAACGACTCAAATTAGTTACTCATTCAGCAGATTACTCCATTCCATCCAATCAGCTGACCAGTACAGCTTAGGTGAACCAATGGCAACCCCAACCTTGTTAGAAGACACGGGCCCTTGGCTGTGAGGCCCCTGGATGTGAGGCCCCTGGCTTTGAGGCCCCTGGCTTTGAGGCCCCTGGCTTTGAGGCCCCTGGCTTTGAGGCCCCTGGGTGAGAGGCTTCGGGCCCCAGCTCGGAGCGGGAGGGGCAGAGGTTCCTGGCGTTGCGGCGGCCAGCTCAGGGAAATCGGCCATCTTAACCTCGAAGGTGACCCGGCTGGCATGGGCCGGGCCCCTGACGGGCGGCCCGGCGTGTGGAGGACCCCCGTGGCTCCGTGCAGGGCCAGGGCCGGGCCTTAGGCCCCTCAGAGCTGAGGAGGAATCACATGCGGAGACACTGCAGGTTGTCGTTTGTAATACAGCACATTGAAGTTCTCTTTTAGTTCAATTTAACTCCAGGAAGAAGTGCAGGTACTACAGGAAGAACAGGCCCCACTCGTTGACATCACTACACACCAAAGAGATCTGGCTTCATTTTTTAAAGTCTTATCTTTATCAGTTATCTTGTAAAAAGATCAAAGGAAGGCATTGAAGCAAAGGGGATATTCTCAGAACACAGTCAGCATTCCAGTCCAAGGAGAAGATATCTTATCGGGGCGGTGGTTTGGCTCCACATTGAGTTGAAGGACTCACCCTTATTCAGGACTCTAAGACATAGATCTAACCATATATAATACATATAGTGTGTGTTGATCAGGCACCTGGTCCATAGAGCGTAGGACGCTGTGAAACCAAGGTATTCCCTTTAATAACTAACTAACAACAAATAACGATAACCAAGAACTCTGAGAGGAACGCCACACCTCAAGGAAACACTCTTTTATATTGTTTATGTAGCGTGTAGAAAGCCAGTGGGTCCACGTCCTTAATGATGATAAAGTCATCTGCATTGATCACCTCTTGCTGATCCGTCTGGGGATCTCTGGCCAAACCTTCGGTCCTTAAACTGGGGTTCTATTGGGTGCCTCGTTTTCTGTGGACATGGAAACAGAAATCAATGAAAATGCCTTCATTCACATCTGACTATATATATATATATATATATATATATATATATATATATATATATATATATATATACACACACACATACATACACAGTATATATATACACACACATACATACACAGTATATATATATGTATGAGGGTGCATGGTGAACCTTGGTTTCTGGATCCCATATAGACGAGGCGGTGTGCGTCCGGGAGCCTTCGTCGTTGGTCCATCGGCCCCCAGCGCCGCCTGTCCGTCCGTCACTAGTCCGTCTGTCAGCATCGTTCCTGTTCCGTCTGTCCCCAGGGTTGCTGGGCCCATTCCTGCCTGGCCTCCCTCCTCTCCCCTCAGTCCCTCCCTCAGGCCTCTCAGACTTCTGTCCCGGGCTCATAAACAACTGACCGGTCCTGAGTTTCAGAGGGCCACAAAGTTCCACATCAAATCAAATTATTTAATCTTATTTAGAGAATGCTTTTCGTCCAAAACGACAACAACACAACGAGATAAACTACAACATGCACAGATAGCCTGACGGGATATCAGTTTATTGTATTAAAAGGCAAAGACGGTCAGGGCACCTTGGATTGGTGACGTAGGGACTAGGGAGGGAGATGGGTGCTGCCTGGGTGTCGGTCCTCTCCCACGGCTCCATGCTCACTGCCCACTGGGGAGTGTTGAGCAGACGGCTCACTTTCCTGGAAGTACAACAGTAAGGTCAAGACAACAGAGGGGTCCTCCTTAACAGGGTTCCTCTGTAACAGGGCTCCCTGCTGCGGGCTTTAGTGCCACTTTACTGTGGTTCACTGACCGCGGCGGGACCCGATCAGGATCACATTATACTGAATCATACCGCGGTCCTCTGGCACTATCAACACCTAGACCCGGACGCCTGATTCCCCTCACAGCCGATTCAGATGACAATAACATAACACTTTAGAACAAATTCCATCTTACTTCGATAGCACACCGGTTGGTGGTCAGTTGGCATTCATTTTGCAATCCGGAAAAGTGTTTACGCGGGCAAATCTTGGCTGAACTTACACCTCAACTAGCCACAGTGCAGGGGAAGTTGGCTAACATTAGCATGTATCTTAAACAACAGCCGCTAGCTGTCAACATTAGCCTCCTGGTTCCATAGGTCACAGACGGGCTGGGAGAGGACCCTGGATCACAGCGTTATCCCGTAATACCACAACGCAATATCCTTTCTCTCACATCCTATGTGATCTATGTGCCGGTCAACAATCCTCGGAGAGAGAATGGAGAACATGAAAAGAATAACAAAGACGACGACAAAGAGAACACATATAGAGTAGTCCCTAAAATCTGCAAATAAATATCGAAAACATGTAACGGAAAAGGGAAAGTAACCCTCCATCGGAAGTCCCGCCCTCTCCCTAGCCTTTAAACCCGTCTAACTGAAAGTCCCGCCCATCTCTCGCTGACTTCGGTCACCCGCTCCAGGCGCACCTCGGTGAGAGGGCAAAGGGAGCCACCGCGTCCATCTTCAGCCCTTCAGAATGTCACTTCTCTGTCTTTCTTCCTTATTTATATTTACATTCAGGGCATTTAGCAGACGCTTTTATCCAAAGCGACTTACATCAGTTAATAATACACACATTGACACACCGACGGCAGTCAACCATGCAAGGCGACAGCCAGCTCGTCAGGAGCAGTTAGGGTTAAGTGTCTTGCTCAGGGGCACATCAACACTCAGCTACGAGGAGCTTCTTCACACGCACTTATTCGGAGCATCGCGAGTGTTCCGCGGTTCCGCCGAGCAGGTGGAGCTACCTGTCGGGGTCTTCTGGAGATAGGGTAGAGCTACCTGTCGGATGGGTCTTCTGGACACAGGGTCCAGTAGAACACTCTGAGTTGACGCTCTACTAGCAGTGGGACATTTGGGACAGCGCCCCATGCGGCAGCTTCAGGAAACGCAGCGACACAGATAAACGGTTCTTTAGAAGATCAGTCTTTTATTTTATTATCAAAGCTCGGTATATTTGTAGTAAAAGACAAACAACTGTACCTTAAGTGAACAACTCTGTTGTCAATATAAACACTGTTTTGAAAAAAACAACTTCATTTATATAAAAATAAACATTGAAACACTAAATGATTAAGATATATTTGATGTCTTGGCCCATACGTGTAGGTATATAAACAATAGAAAGTGTTTGCATTGTTTGGTCCCATGAAATGCTTTCAGTTCCCTGTAGTACTGTCCTGTTATGGATACATCTGCCCATTGCGAAATGTGGCCAAATAAAACCGTTCTTCCCAAGAAGATGTAAACAAATACAACTTAAAAGATGTAAATGAAATCTAAAAGCTCTTTGTTTTTATGCTATTCCCAGTATAATGCCTTGAAGGACTCATCCCTCTCAGACCGGCTGTGGTTCACCGGTTACTCCGTCTTCAGCCTGCTTGCTGTTCTGAGCAACAGCAGAGGAACTACAAACATGGCCGACGTGAGGCTGAAGCAGACCTCGGCTCCGGCCATCCAGTACACTGAAGAGGAGAGAGCAAGGCAGGGTGAAGGGAATGCTCTCCATCCATCCTCATACTTTCAAAACACACAGAACTAGGCCAGTGTTTAAATAGCGCTCTCCATCCATCCTCATACTTTCAAAACACACAGAACTAGGCAAGTGTTTAAATAGCTAGCACACTATTAATGTCCATTTGTAGTTATTGGACTGCAGCGTTTGTCTTCATTCTTAAAGCATCGGGGAGGAGGCGTCTTGTTTACCGGAGGAGGTGACGATGGGGCCCAGCGCTCTGGCCAGCGCCCCCAGGCTCCTCAGGATCCCCATGACCGTCCCCTTTTGGCCCGCCGAGCCTGCAGGGACACGAGGCTTCAGCTGGGGTTGTGGCACTCAGAATGTCAGAAGTCTTATCGACCGCATGCAAAAACCAGAGAGACCTCAGTGCATGAATCAACGTTGTTTTAACACTCAGATCACCGTGCTCTAAAACCATTCCTCCATTCATTCAGTCCTCCTGTGTGCGGTCATGAGGGTGAATCCCTTCCCCATGGGAACGGAGGAGAGCCTTACCGTGGTCAGAGACCAGCGTGGACAGACAGGGAACTACGATGGCCGCAGCTGGAACAGAGGAGGACAGAAGGTGGATGTTCTGGAGAGTTCCGTGAGGACCAGGTCCCTCCAGGCACAAACATCATCCATTTAGCCTTTCCCTTCCGTTATTAGATTACAGTTTCAAGACAATGAAGCTTTCACTTCCAATTCAGAAAGATGGCTTGAGTTGAGCTGCTTTCTCGGATTAAACGGTGGACTTACCAAATGCGTACAACGCCAGGCCGAGATAAAGCATCACCAAGTTCCATGCGAGCCCAACCAGAATCGAATGCTGGAATCAGGGCCAGGATGGCCTGAAGGAAAGGAACAACCTTTTGAGTCCAGAAACAGGCCTTCTATAACACGGTGTGGCCAGCTGACCCTGGGCCTGTCTCCCTTCCCTCTGGAGATCTTACCGTGCGGACTGCCTTGATGTGGTGACCTGGTTGGATTCTGCGAGAATAACCCCCCTGTATCGACATCATGATGACCCCAATGAAGAAGAACATCTTTCCTTGCTGCATACTGCAAAGAAAGTACGAAGAGTCATTTAAATAATGTTTTGATAAAGCAAAGTTTTATAATTAAAAGATGGACCCTTTTATTTATAACAAAAGGCTCCATCTACCAGAACAATAAAAACAGAAGCAGTAGCCAGCTTGACCTGTTTTACTAGTTATTACACAACTGGAGAGCCCTCTTCATTTTCATATGTCTGGAACCAGCTGGAACCGGCTGGAACCGGATGGAACCGGCTGGAACCGGATGGAACCGGCTGGAACCGGCTGGTGTTCTCTCACCTGGTGAAGTGGAAGCGCTGATGCGTGAGGAAGCTCAGGGTGAACTCCAGCCCAGAGAAGAGGAAGAGGAAGGAGAAGTAGACCAGCCCCAGGACCTGCAGCTTCCTCATTCCTGTCAACCCAGGCACAACATCTTGACACCACCGAACGTTGACCCAACCGTCACCCCACACAGCCTCTTACCCCACCTTTACACCACTCCCACTTCCATTAACTGTCACCCCACACAGCCTCTTACCCCACCTTTACACCACTCTGACTTCCATTAACACAACTGTCACCCCACACAGCCTTTTACCCCACCTTTACACCACTCTGACTTCCATTAACACAACTGTCACCCCACACAGCATCTTACCCCACCTTTACACCACCCCAACTCACATTAACTACTGTCTGGAAAGCTTACATTCATTGTTGTACTACTGCTCCTGTTGTGTATTTAACTTTATTTGAATAACCTGTATTAATGTCGTTTTTAACGTTCTCTTTGAAATGTGACATTTTCCTCCGTATTCTGGTCCGTTGGCTGGGTGCTGACTGCCCTGCGGGGGGGAACGAGGTGAGGGAGGGGCTCACTCTGTTTGGAGGGGGGGTCTTTCACCCGGGACACCGCCGAGAAATGGAACAGGGAGCCGGGGTCCAGCAGGTCTCTGGGGTCCTCCAGCCCCGGGGACCAGACCTGGATCAACACCATCACACCACTGGGTCAGCAGACTGTTATCTGTGAGTCGGCATCATCTAATTATAAAATGAGGAGCATCAAAACTTAAGCCAGGGTCGGGGCTCACCTTGAGGTGCCAGGGTCGGGGCTCACCTTGAGGTGCCAGGGTCGGGGGCTGACCTTGAGGTGCCAGGGTCGGGGGCTCACCTTGAGGTGCCAGGGTCGGGGGCTCACCTTGAGGTGCCAGGGTCGGGGGCTCACCTTGAGGTGCCAGGGTCGGGGGCTGACCTTGAGGTGCCAGGGTCGGGGGCTGACCTTGAGGTGCCAGGGTCGGGGGCTCACCTTGAGGTGCCAGGGTCGGGGGCTGACCTTGAGGTGCCAGGGTCGGGGGCTGACCTTGAGGTGCCAGGGTCGGGGGCTCACCTTGAGGTGCTTGGCCAGGGTCTCGGGGAGCAGGAGCCAGATGAAGAGCAGGTCTGCCAGGCTGAAGAGCAGGGCCAGCAGGGCAGGGTACTGATGGAAGAGCTCCCCCTGACCGGCGTGGACCGCGAAGTACGCCCCCATCATAGGGCCAAGGGTGAAGCCCAGCGAGAAGGCGATGCCGATCATGGCCTGAGGACACACGTCCACCGGGATGGGTTCAGCTATTTGAGCTGTAAATCACTTTTAGACCACGTTACAAAAGCACTTCTCCACAGACGGCTGTATATATAATACTACAGTACACCCCTGTAGTACACCTCATTAGTTTTCCCGTTCTCCTTAACCACGAGAGCAACCGCGTACCATTCCTCGGTTGCGTGCCTTTGGGCAGGGCAGGTCGGCCACCACGGCGGTGCAGACGCTCACGTTCCCCTTACAGATTCCCCCGACGACCCGGAACACCAGGAAGCCGCTGAAGCTCCGGGACGTAGCCCAGACCGCGTAGGAGAGGGCCAGCCCGGCCTGGAGGGGGGAGCGGGAGGTCAGGGTGCTGCAGGACTGGTCCATTCTGTTACGTATTTTAACCACATAAGCTGCCCCCACACAGCCACCGGGGAGCAGAATGAAACACACAAGCTGTAATACCTACCCCAGCCACAGAAGGCAGCATCTTTAGGACAGACGCAGAAGCCGCAGCTAAGACGTCACACAGGCCACACCCACTTCACATAGGCCACGCCCACTTCACAGAGGCCACGCCTACTTGGCCCAATCACAGCGCCCGGAGCCAGGGGAGGTCAGAGACTCATAGGCGGACCGCAGAGAGCCTCGGGCCTAAGCCCGGTAGCTCACGGTATTTCTCTCACACGTTAGATACAATTCCCTCCCTTCTGCTTCATAGTTACCCTACCGAAATACTAACAAATAAAGTGAGTTAAAGCGACCCGTTTGGAACTACTTTCAAGAACACAACTCTGTCACTCTGTCTCTGTCACTGGCTGCTGCTAAAGGGTTAGTATGACATGGTCCCGTCTTCTGTTAACGGTTATTATGGTATTATTATTTTTGTTCATCTGTTTTGTTTTACGTCATTGTCACAGCTCATCCTTTAGAGACCTTTTTGAGACATAAACCGGATACTCTCAGTTCTACGTGAGCATACGTATCGCTGACGTTCGCCTTTTGCCTAAACAGCCTTCTGGATTTACCTAAATAAATAAAACATTTGTTTAGGCAAACGAGGAGTAACTGTCAGAGAGAGCAGCCTCTGTTACCCCGTGTTGCCCCCCTTTTCTCCCTGTTACCCTGTGTTACCCTGTGTTGCCCATGGTTACCCTGTGTTGCCCTCTGATGCCCCTCGTTGTGTTGCCCCCCGTTACCCCTGGTTGCCCATGGTTATCCTGTGTTTCCCCTGCTGCTTGCTGTCGGTGATACCACCTGTTTGGCTCCCGTGTTACCCCGTGTTCCCCACTGTTGCCCCCCGTTACCCCTGGTTGCCTTCTGCCGCCCCCTGTTGCCCTGGGCCGCCCCCTGCTGCCCCCCCCCCCCCCTGTTGCCCCGTGCTGCCCCGTGCCGCCCCCTGTTTCCCCCTTGCTGCTCACCGTGTTACCCCCTGTTGCCCCTTGTTGCCCAGTGCTACCCCTGTTGCCCCGGGCCGCCCCATGTGCCCCCTGTTTGCCCCTTGCTGCGCCCCCGGGCGCCCCCCTGTTCCCCCTGTTGCCCCGGGCCTCCCCCTGTTCCCCCGCTGTTGCCCCAGGCTGCCCCTGGCTCCCCCTGTTTGCCCCCGGGCCCCCCCCTGTTCCCCCTGGTTGCCCAGGGCCACCCCCTGTTCCCCCTGTTGCCCCGGGCCCCCCCTTGTTCACCCTGTTGCCCCGGGCCCCCCCCCTGTTCCCCCTGTTGCCCAGGGCCCACCCCCTGTTGCCCCCTGTTGCCGCCGTGCTGCCCCTGTTTGCCCCTGTTGCCCCGGGTCTCCCTGCCCACCGTGGTCAGCAGCAGCAGCGGTCGGCGTCCATAGCGGTCCGACGCGGCGCCGGTCAGCGGCGACGACAGGAACTGCAGCAGAGAGAAGAGCGACCCGATCAGACCTGAACAGACGAACCGGAGCGGGGCACAGAACACAACATGATGTTTAATACAAAACTTTGACTGAACTTCATTTAACAGACTTTTATGATGAGTATACACGGTAAAACACTAAAACAACACTAGAAACTGACACGATAACAGTAATGTCTCAGAAAATCAAAAAGTCTCTCAGAGGACCACACCGTACTCACCCCCAAACAGAACACTGTTGTACTTCCTCTCCATCGGGATCCCCACCGCCTCCCTGAACCAATCCACAACGCTCTGAAGGGACTGGTACACCGGGTCCTGACCAATCACACCACAAGACGAATCAAACAACCAATAGGAGCCTTCTGAATGAGCAGCAGGACGATGCAGGGACTGAACACACGGCCACTCGGTCAAACCCCCAGGTGTGGAGAGGTGGGGTGAGAAGGTGGAGGAGGCAGCGCATTCCTGATGAGCCTGGGAATTGTAAGGTCGAAACCAGGGACTGTTTATCAAGGAGCTTGCTCAAGGGCACTTGAGCTCTAGCTGCTGAAGAATGTGCGGGGGTGCATTTATACCGTTCCACACACTGTCACACCCTTACAGCCATGGACAATGGACCTTCCAGGTGGGGGTCTGCGCTGGAGGACTTAAGAGGAACGGGGTCTGTGGGTCTCACCGCACGTCTGCCCGTAGTGGTCCAGGAGGGAGGGGAACAGGGGCAGGATCAGGGTGAAGCCTAGCAGGTCCAGCAGCAGAGCGACGAACACCAGGTGGATGACCCTGGAGGAGAACGCCTCCTTCTCCCCGGAGACGGTCTCACTGGACGTTCCAGCCATCCTTCACGATCTGCTCAGTCAGAACACCACATGTGGTCAAATGAATGGAAGACAAACTACATTATGTTCCTGTTGGGAACAAAAACACAGTTACCAAGTAGGGGTGGATACGTCAATGTCAGAGTCAATTCTGGGTGGAGTTGATAGTTCTGTTGTTTGTTTTGTTCTTCTCAAACCATCCCTGCAGGTAAGCTGGACTCGGCGCCTGCTCTAGTTACGGTTGAAGCCATAAAACCCGACGCGTGAACTTTGTGATTACGGTAACGAGAATAGAGACATTATTATCGATCAGGAAGGAGCATGACTGGAAGGAATGAGGAAACAGATATGCTAGAGGAACACACCCAGGGTAGGGTTGGATTATTGAAAGATCTACCTTTCTACCTGAGGGTAGAAAAAAAAAAAAAAAATACAATGCATACAACTCATATAAAAGAATCCCATTTAAAAAAGTTTAAACCCGGACTTAAATCCATACGAACTGTAGATGACGCCGTGGCCACATCTTTAACTTAACTCTTATTAACTATTACATACAACAGAGCGCAGGAGAACGAAGTTCTGAAGTACGGCTGTACTCACACCGAAACCCCAGATACGAGTCAACAGAGACAGCGGTGCCTTGCTCATCTGCAGTCCGACTGGCTCTCCTGACTGGCTCTCCTCACGGGTTCTCCTCACTGGCTCTCCTCACTGGTTCTCCTCACTGGTTCTCCTCACTGGTTCTCCTCACTGGTTCTCCTCACTGGTTCTCCTCACTGGTTCTCCTCTGGTTTGAGACCAGGAAGCGGAGTCCCGTCTCACTCGGCGAACCACGTGACGTTGAACGCCACGCCCACGAGGTCTCATCGTCCTTAGCGTTTATTTGTTCATTTCTTTGCTCTTTACTCAATAACTAAAATTCTTGTTCTTGCAGATTTTATGGGATGTTTCTTAACAATCTAAATCTAGCAAAATCAGTTAATACAAATAAATGTAGTAATTAGAAAACACTTTTATTCGAAAACATATTTAAGAAACAAAAGAAACCAAACATTGAAACGGAAAAAGTTCTCAGTTAATAAAATATCTGATTACAGCCAATAAAACAGTAAGAACAACTTATTTACAAAGACACTCGTCAGCAGCTGATCTGACCATCAGTCTGAGGTTACAGTGCCTCATGATTATGATTCTACATCCTGTGCCTCTTGACGTGGCTCTGATTCTACATCCTGTGCCTCTTGGCGTGGCTCTGATTCTACATCCTGTGCCTCTTGACGTGGCTCTGCAGCTCAGCACCGGTGCAGAAGATGCGTCCGCAGTAGGGGCAGCTCAGCACGCCGGGGTCTCCGGAACGCGGCCTCGGTGCAGCGCTGGGGTCTGCGGGGGCCACTGGGACAGGAGAGAGACGGACTGACGTTAAACATCTTCCACCGTTATTGCGCACCAACATTTGATTGTTTGTTTTGGCTCCCGGCTGTCCCCGGTACCGGACCCTTACCTTTGGTGGAAGAGCCCCCCAGGGCTCCTCCGCTGGGGGGCTCTCCGCGCTGGAGGGAGTCCTGCCCGGAGAGTCTGTGGTCCAGGTACACGTTCTCCAGAACGGGCATCTCCGGGCTCCCCAGCTCGTCGCCCCGTCCCCCGCGGTGGTCCCGCGGGACCTCCGGGCTCAGGAATGGCTCCGTGTCCGCTGCGCCGTCTGGGACGGGGGGGGCGGCAGGCGGCGGGCTCCAAGACGCGCTGGAGGACCTCTGAGCCCCCGAGGGCGGTGGGGACCGGCGGGTCGGCCCGTCGTCTGCCCCCGGCCCCCCGGGGGGTCCGTGGTTGAGGGGCGTGCCCACGGCCCCCCCGTCCTCCAGCTCCGAGACCTCGCCCTCTGCCCTCCGTTTGCTCGTGAACCCTGCACCCCCAAAACACCCGTCCTCCGAGCCCGTCGGTCGCCCATCACGACGCCGCTGACTCTCCTCCTCCTCCTCCTCCTCCTCCTCTCTTCTGCGTGCCGTGACGTCTTGGCCCTCCTGCTTCTCTTGCCGCTGAACCCCGTCACACCCTTGGGGGACCCTCTCTTCATCCTGGTCCCCTTCCCTGGGGTCGGACCCTGCGACCTGCCCGCCCTCCCCCCTCCCGGTCCGCGCTCCCAGGCTGGTCCAGGTTCACCTGTCCCACCAGCTCATGGTTCCTCTCCACCTGGACGGGACAAAGGAACAAGGGAACTCTGAATGGATTCTCTAACTTCTTGCGCCGTTCAATTTGCTTCCGAAGTTTTTACTCCCACTCAGAGGTCAACTAGATGAAGTTGATACACAATGTTCCAGAAACAGGGAGGGGCTCTGGCCGAAGATGACATCGGGGGACTTCACATCCCCAGGAAGGAGAGAGAAAAGTAGATGAATGTACTCCTAATGAAAGTGAAGGGGAAAAACCTGCCAGCCGGCATTCCACGCACTCCACCAAGGAGGGGGTGAACCCAAACGGGAATACTCAGTCCCTCCCACCCTCCGCCCCGGGGGGGCGTCGGCCCAGAGCGCCTCACCTGATGCCTATCCCACAGGTGCGCCTCCAGCAGGCTGAGCTGAGGGCAGCGGAAGTAGCACAGCCTGCAGGCGTAGGGCCCCGCGGGGCAGTGCTTCAGCGCGTGGGCCCCCAGGGCGCCCGCGCTGCCGCAGGTGAAGGTGCACTCCTGGCAGCGGAAGACCACGCCCGCCAGGTAGCGCGACAGCTTGGGCCGGCGCAGCTCGATGGGGACCACGCGCTCCTCTGGGGGGGGGTGGGGAGATGTAGAGAGGTTTCCATTATCCAATACCATACAGATACAGAGCACATACCGCCACAGCGTCACGCACTGTAACTACCAACAGCACCTGCTCTTATCGGAGGGCTCTCTTAAGCCCAGTTCAGACCAAAGATTCGCCTCGCAACTCCTTGCGACGAGCCGGGCTGCGACGTTCTGCAGCGGGGCGGTTCACACCGGCTGCACCGGGCGGCGACGTCAGGTGGTTGCCCTAGCGACTGTGAACGCTCTGGCACAGCTGAGAGCCCCAACGGCATCACGCTAAAAAGTATGCCTAACTTAGGTTTGCGATTAGGTTGCTTGAGCTAGCACCCCAGTCCACCCTCCCGGACCCGACGCACATGGCCGCTTTATTGGGTTCCATTCTGGTGTAAACGCGACGGCTCTTGGGGGGGGGGTTAGAGGTGTTGCAGCGATATCATCATGAGCAGTTCTAACTGGAGAGAAGGTGAAACCGCGAGCTGCTGACCGTGTAAACGCTTTGAACAAAGACGTTGAAAGACGGTGCGATCTACGAGCGACGCAGAGGAGCTGGCCTGAGGAGGCTTTAGTCGGGATAAGAAAAGCAAGTGCTCAGCAAGATAAAGAATATGTTGGCGTTTCTGCACTAAATAGTTAACCGCGTTCGTAGCCTACACTCAGACAGGAACTCATTCGTGCATGAGGGTGTCTTCATTCAGACTTTTTTTTTTTTTTTAATTCGGGGGTATGCAAATGGGTCTAAAGAGGTCTGGACTCGGTGCGCACCCCGCCTTCTCCAGTGAACCAAAGCCCGCGCCGTGACCAAAGGGGGGTTTTAAACCCTCGGTTTTATACAGGAAACTTGAGATCAGACGGTGAAATCAACGGGCGTGCCAAGCCCTGACCGAACCGGCTTGGCAGTGTAGAAAGACCTGACGAAAAGGAGAAGACGGCGTCTTAGAAAGCCCAGAATATGGAGCCGCAGTTGGCCTTTGTAGAGAGCCTTCTCTGGGCAGAACCTGTGGTTTTATTTGTATTGATCCCTTGGAGGTTGTGTGTGTAAAGGGGTGGCTCGAGGCTGTATGGCCGCCGTCCTCCTTTGTAAGGCGCGTCGTATTGCTTCTGGCCGATACTGCGCCCATTCCTTGATTGTTCTGCCGCATCACTCAAAACTATTTATTCCATTCCAATGTTCGTCCAATCCACTCCGATAGTGGTCCTGCATTGAGTTTAAATCCAACTCTAACGAATAAATGGTCCAGTTTTAAGTTTCATAGAATAATTAATCATTCCCAGGGCGTGATAAATCAGTGCACGCCCGGCCACTCGTAACTCACTTGTAAAATGCAGTCGTCAATTGATGGAATGGGTTAGTTGATATATCATCACAACCAAAATTTGGAATTAATCAAATAAACTACAGATAAATAATATTGAAGTGGCTACTTTTGGTTGAACACATTTAAACTAAATATTTATGATCCCCCAATGTTGACCTGAAGTTGGCGCCACTGATTGGCAGACCACCGGAGGCGATAGTCTGCTCTCATGTGTAACCTTTGGTCATTCTACTTTTTCTACGTGGACTCTTGATGTGAATTGGGACCTATTTTGTGTGTAAAAGTGTTTTTTATCTATTTTGTATACTGGTATGTTGTTTTTATGTTTTTGACTTGCCTTAGGACAACGGATGTAAATTAGCAACTAAGCTAACTCCTGCATATTCATATTGATGCTCTGGCTGACATGTAGATTAATGTGCAATGTCCTAATCAAATAAATAAAATGTATATAAAATAAAGGCCTACCAGAAGGTGTCTGAATAGGGACATGTTGGATTGGCCCCATGTAACCATAACAACGGTTATAGCTAACGTGTACTACGGACAGTAGCCTACGGGGACCGGGACCGAGCAGGGCCGCCACGTACAAGTTGTTCTGTGCCGTGTTGCCGCGCTGCAACGACCAGTCCACACTGCTGCGACTCTTCCCCTGCGACGTTCCAAAACAGTCCCGCTGCGAGTCGCTGCGAGGGGAGTCTTGGGTCTGAACTGGGCTTTATGATGACACAGTCGCTTCACTTACTGGTATTATTATTACAGAACTACCTCATTTACATTTATAATTATAATAAATCATTTGTATTCTTCTAGTTAAGCGTGAGCATCCATTTTTTTCCGACTTGGTATCTCGAACGTCCGACCGCTAACGACGCAGCACAACACCGTAGCGTCGGCGTAGTGACGTATGGGCCCATATACTAGTGTGCTCGCCGATGGCTGATGTCCTGCGTTCTAGGCGGTGTCGGAGGAGTTCCCGATACCGGCATCGGCTTGGGAAGGACCCGTTTGGAGTGCTTACGGCGGTGGAGCATGACGTGGTCCACCAGGTGGTCCCGGCTGGGGGTGTGGTAGAGGCACAGCGGGCAGCGGAGCCTCTTCTGGGGCGGGGGCTGCGCCGGGCCGCGGGAGTGACCCGTCTTCTTGTGCAGATCCAGCTTCTTCCTAAAGGAGGAGGAAAACCAGAGGAAAGAGGAAGACTTCACGACCACAGGCGCCACTCTCACACCGGAACCGTCAGACTTTAAGCTAGTGGATCACACGACCAAGCAGCACGCTACATCCCAGGGCCGTCGGGGTGACCTGAACTGGAACAGTAACTGTCTGTAAGGGTGTCCCCTCGGAGAGTTCCCACCTGAGGCCGGTGAAGTAGCAGCAGTCTTTGCAGCGGTGGACCTTCTTGCCGTGGATGTTCATGTAATGCCGCCGCACACTCGACCAGTGCCCGCTGGAGAAGTCGCAGAACTCGCAGAGCAGCGTCCTATCGCCAGACACCTCCGCGGACAACGGAGCCACGCTATTGGCATGTGCCATTGATCTGTAGTGACTCAGCTGTCTCTGGACCTCTGCGGGCTCCGAGTACACAGAGTCTGTAAAAGAGGAGATAACACCATCACACCGCGGCCGCCATGTGGGCAACGACAGGAATATCCCAACACACGTATTCACAGTCCTCATGAAGGCCCTCTCCTAACAGTGTTGCCCAATCTGGCCACCCTGGCAGCAGTGCTTGGTCCCCACATCCTCGTTAGTATTTCAAAAAGACAAAGTTATGACTGCAGCTACGACAACAGGGGTCACTTGCGTTTGCTTGTTTTGACTGCCGGCAGGGGGGCCGGGGAGGGGTCCCTCTGGAGGTCTGGAGGAGCAGCGGGGGGGTTCCCCTCGGCTGGGGGGTCCCCCGGTGCTAGGGGGTTTCCCACAGCTGGGGGGTCCCCTGCTGGGGGGCTGTCCTCCTCCTCCTCGAGGCTCCCCGATGGACCAGCGCTCCGGTCAGCCGGAGCCTCTGCAGCAGAACAGACGACGCTCACATGGTCTGTCTGTCTGTGCCTGTGTGTGTCTGTCTGTCTGTGTCTCTGTGTGTCTGTCTGTCTGTGTCTCTGTTTGGCTGTGTCTCTGTCTGTCTGTCTGTGTCTCTGTCTGTCCGTCTGTCTGTGTCTCTGTCTGTCTGTGCGTCCGTCTGTGCGTCCGTCTGTGCGTCCGTCTGTGCGTCCGTCTGTGCGTCCGTCTGTGCGTCCGTCTGTGCGTCCGTCTGTGCGTCCGTCTGTGCGTCCGTCTGTGTGTCCGTCTGTGCGTCTGTCTGTGTCTCACCTGGGTGTTTCTTCCGGAAGTGGCGCTTCAGCAGACACAGCATGTTGGTGCGATAAGCACAGATAAGGCAGAGGAACGCTTTCAGACTCCCGGGTCGGAACTGGGTGCACTGGTCAAAGCTGTGGGGGGATGGAATGAGGAGCACTCGAATCAGGCACTCCAGCGTAACAATCATCTGGTTAGTCACTGAGGACGAATCAAGACGCTTCCTGGAATACTAAGGGCTTCTTGTAGCGCTGAACCATTTGGGGAAATATTCTAATTGCGATTATTTTGACCAATATTGGGATTGTGGTTTAGTATGAATTTTTCTTTTTAAAGTATCTTATGTTCTGTATTATTAACTAAACAAGCAACAAACCATTCTATAATATGACCAACATAACATTGGAAGCAGTCAACACATCAACTGCTCTTTCCTTTAGGCCAGGCCTGTGTTGAGATGAATTGATGCATGAATTGATATTAGAACATCTTTATTTATCTTTTGAATTGTAAAAGAAAAAGAAATACAAATCTTACTGCTCTCCAGTGAGTAACAGAAACAAATCACAGGAAAAAATCAGTATATATATATTTTGTTGAAGCCTTCGTGAGTTGCAAATTGAGTTTTATTCCATTGCGATGTCGGTTTGGATTTGATAAATGGTTCAGCCCTAGCTCCTTGTCCCTGGGGGGCCCTTTAGACCGGACCCTGGATCAGGTCTACACCCATAAAGGAGGTCAGGAGGTCCTGCCCCACGTGGCCTAAAGCCCTGTAGACCCTGGATCAGGTCTACGGTAAGGGCCCACTCACCGCTCCGTGGACCGGGCGACGGGCCCCGGGGCCGGCCTCCGTACCGCGGCCTCTGTCCCGTGGCTGCGGCGCTCGTGGACACGGAGGCCCATCAGGGAGGGGAACAAGCGGCCACAGAGTCCACAGGGGTGGGCCTCGGACCGGGGGGGGGCCTTCTCGGGCTCTGGGCTCGTCTGGGGCTTCGGCGACGCCCCTTTCCTGTTGGACTGGAAGCAAACCAAAGACCAGGTTGATGGACAGCTGCATGAACACAACCCATACGGGGAATATTGTCCATTACTATATGCTGCACAGAATAACAACTAATACCTCAAGAAGACAACATTTGAGTTGAAACAAACATCACGCCTCAAATACAATGTCACCACATTGAAATTAGAGATGCAAATATACCGCCCGGTTTTAGCGGTTATGTTGGTTATGTTGAAAGTGAAGGACACACGACTTCAGGCTTACCTGACTGGAGGTGGCAGCGGCCCCCCGCAGCTGCTCTCTGTGGAGGTCCAGATGCACGCGCAGCTCCCTGGTGCTGCGGACCTCCAGCCTGCAGCGGTGGCAGGCGTAGCCCGCCACCGCACGCCGCTTGGCGGAGCGGTAGAGCACTTTAAAGTCCATTTGAAAATGGGTCAAGTGAACCCCCGTGTAGTGGGCACTCAGACCGCTGGCGGAGCTCAACATCTGACTGCACTTCTGACACTCAAAAGACTTGTTGACCTCAGACTCTTCAGGGGGGTCCATTCCATGAGACTTGGTGTAGTGACAGACCAGATACCGACGCCTTGAAGACACATACGGGCAGAGCTTACAGTTATAGCTCACGGCGGTGTACTCCATCGCAGGTGCTTTGGAATCAACCCCATGCGTGATTCTGTAATGTTGCTTCAGATATCTGTTTGATAATGTGATATATGAACAAACAGTGCACTTGTATACGTCGCGCATGCTCTTGCTGCAGGCATTGACATGTTTAGTCAAGGCTTCTTTGCTCTTGTCGACGTGTTTGCACCACGGGCATTTCAGGAGCCCAGGTTGGTTCTTCTTGGAGAAGCCCTTCTTCATCGAGCCCTGAGAGGCCTGGTATTTAGCCAGCAGTTGCTTTGTAAGCGCATATTTAGCAGCTGGTTTGAGGACACATGAACCGGAATCCCCATGGCATTTCATGTCATGCAGGTTGGATTTCTTTTGGGAGCGACAGACCTCATTGCAGGTTTGACACATGTACCCTCCGACACGGAGTCTGGAGCGGGGGTTGCCGCCGTTGGACCTGTGGGGCACATGGGCTAAAAGTCTTTCCAACCCTTCAGATCTAACCTTTTTGGTATGATGTCTGGCACGGCAGTGAGAGACGACCCCATGCCTGGTGGTGTGCACGTACACACACCACGGGCACTTGTAGACCACGTTCCCCTCCGCCCTGGGACCCTCCACCGAAGCCCCCTCCTCAAACAGGGACGGCTGGCTCTTCCACTCCTCAAAGTGTTTCATTCCATAGTGAATCTTCAGTCCCTGCCATGTATTAAAAAGTAAGGAACAGCAACGGCACATGTACGATCTGGAAGAAGGGGTACTTTGGGGGGAAAGACTGGGTGATGGTTCCGGTGTTTGAGGGGCCAGATTATAGTCAAGCACTTCATGCTGACCATCTGCTTCCATTGCCTGGCTGTTCTGGTCATCAGCCCCGCTACTGAGGTCATCAAACGCTGAAGCCTTTCTCTTCACAGAGCTGGGATGAGCCCTGGATTTGTGTTTTGTGAGGCCGTTCAATGAAATACTTTTGAAGGAACATTTCCTGCATGAGAAAGTCTTGGCCTTCTTGGTCGCCGATCCTTGAGCCCATCTCATCACTGGAGACGTGGGGTCCTTTTTAGAGGGAGCATCTTTGGGAGCCATGTGGAAGTGATTTATGATGTGTTTAAGGCTACTAACATTGGATCTGTGCTTTTCTTTGTAATGGTCGAAGACTCTTTCGGCTTTCTTGTCTGAGAAATTGCACCACTGGCAGTGGAAACCTTCCTCTATACGTCCTTTGGCAAAAGCCGTTCTTAAAATATTTTCAGCACTTTGATGAATTTTGTGATTTTTACCTAAATGCCTTTTTAAAAGATACGCATTTGAGGCACTGTAGTCACATCTGTGGCACAAAAAGGGTACGATTTTTCTCTCCCCAAGCGATGGCTCGGGTGGCCGGCTAAGAGCCTCAAACTTCCACTGTTGTTCGCGGGGTTGTTCATAAACCTCTGCAGTATATCCCAATACTAGTCTCTTGGATATCTTACCATCAGGATGAGACTTCTTCACATGGTCCATAACCCTTGCTACGAGCTGGTTACCGTAGTTACACAGGGGACAAAAGAAGAAGCCCTGGCCTTGCAGAATGGGAACAGGCAGACCAGAGGATAAAACAGAAATCTGATTGGTTGGGGATTTCGATTTCTTCATTTGTCTGTGAATGGCTTCTGTGTAATTAGAAATGGTTTGTGTCGTCGTTTGAAACCCTTTGTGTTTGTTTTTAAAGTGAACCAAAACGAGTCTTAAACCACGGTTCCCATAGTTGCACTTCGGGCAGAAGAACAAGTTCTTGCCACGCGATCTATGAATCACCAGTTCTTCTGCCTCTTTGGCTTCACCGTCGCCTCCGTCTTTGAGGCCGTCGGCAGGGCTGCCGGGGGCTTCTACTCCAGCGCAGGACTCCTTCTGGACGGGGGCCTCGTGTTCGGGCGGAGTCGGGCAGCGAGGGGGGGGGTTCCTAGAGATCCGAGGACGACTGATGCTGGGGGACCCCTCCGCTGCACTGTCCGCTGCGCTGTCCGCTGCGCTGTCCTCTGCTGCGCTACGGGGTTCCAACACCGGAGGACTCGTGCTCGCGCCAAGCTGAGTCTTCTGACCGCTCAGTATGGGAGTCGGGGTTTGGACGCTGCAGGGAGAACCAGTGGCGGCCACAAGGGGGTGCTGCCCCTGAGGAGGAGCGTCAGGGGAATCTGGCGGGTTTACAGCAGATGTGTTTTCTTCAGGTAGCGGCTCAGACTGGACCTTTGTTCTCTCTGAAGAACCTGAAGAAGGATTTTCCTCAGAAGGGTCCGTTGGTGTCTCAACCTGATTTGGTGCGTCCATGAGATCTTCTGAACTTGTTTCAGGTAACAGAGGTTTTGTATCGGAGACCAAAGCTCTGGTTCGTCTGATTTGATCCAAAGTAATAACTATTTGGGGATGTTGTGATTGGTAGTGCACAAACATGGCCACCACAGACTTGTGACAAAACGTGCACGAGTCACACTTAAGGTCTGCTCGGAGGCTTTTGGGTATAGGACTATTTATTGAAGGATTATCTTCCATTCGTTTTGGTCGAGAAATACCAGCATTCCATTGTGTTGTTGGTCGTTAAAGTCCTTTTTGGGTAATTTGTGATCTTCCTCCCCATTGCTCAGTTCAAGAGTAACTGTAGACCCGTCTGGGAGGTGAGGTTTTCTTGGTGCACACGTTGGCAATCTAATCTTTATCATTCCATGCCTAGGATTCTTCACAGGAGGAGTGACAGGGTCTCCAAGGACAGTATCTGCCCTCTGTAACGGGTCAGGTGACGTTCCATGATAGAAGGAAGATTTAACGTTTGGCCCAGACGATGCAGTGAAGTACTGCGTTATCTTTCTGGATGTTTCTTGGCCTCCTTTCACACGGCCTGCCAGGCTGGAAACACACTTGTTTTTTGAGGTAGGCTTTGCAATATTGGGGGTGCTCTTTTCATTGGCCATTGGCTTATTTCCCTTTACTGTACTCAACGTGTCCGGTGTCCTGTTCAGCCCGTTTACCTCCGGCTGCAGCGCCAATATGCTCTTCTCTGTGGCGACCTCCTCTGGGGGCTTCTGGCTCGGTGTGGCCTCCCCTGGTGGTGATAAGTTGGCGTTCCTGATGGCCTTGTGTACGTCCAGATCATGTACCTTGCCTAGGTGTTCCAACAGCATGGGCTTGGACTCAAAGATGAGGACACAGTGACTGCACTGGAACCTCTGTACAGGGGGGCTCTGGGTGCTTGGCACGGGGCACGACCTTCTGGCAGCGCTGAGGAGGTTGTTCTCTACGTTCAGGCTGTGTTCTTTGGCCAGGTGTTCCAGCAGCTCTAGCTTGGACGCGAAGAAGATGAAACAGTGACTGCACTGGTACCTCTGGACTGAGACCTGATTGCTGGCCAGGTGGCTGGCCTTAACGACGTTTCTGATGGCCTTTTCTACGTTCAGGCCGTGCTCTCTGCCCAGGTGTTCCAGCAGCTCTAGCTTGCACGTGTAGATGATGCCACAGTGACAGCACTTGAACCTCTCGACTCGGGGGAGCTCAGTGCTGGTAAGGAGGGCTGACTTGCCGGTAGAGCATCTTGAATCTAGGAGATTGAAGAATACCCTGAATGTTAGCATTAAGAGCAACCAAAACCATAGTCAAAACAGAACACGAATACATACATCAATATGTACCTCGTTTCATTTTTCTGCATTCAAACATCCGGCGATGAAGGTGCAATCACTGGTTAGGTACCTAAAGGAATAAATACTCATTAATCCGCCCCCTGCAGTGTGTAGCTCCATGCAGCTTTAGTACATCTGTATCTACACATCTGTCTGCACAGAGACTCGATACATCGATCTCTACTATCTCCATGGTGACGGTACTCACAAAGGAAGAGGGCGCTATATGGAGCATCATTGTGAAGGATGTGCATTGATTGGTTTGATCAATAAGGCGCCTGGTTCGGTGTGATCGGGTGGTTTTGTTTCTGTACCGGGAAAAGTTTACTGTCCCGCGATCAGGGAGCCACGTGACTTCCGGAACCAGATCCATTCAGTGACGACATCCGTTCATTATGCCAATGTTTTATCAAGTAAATTTAATTAATTTGGAAAGCACACATGTTACTCAGACCGTAAACCAATGATTTCATATAATATGAAGTTATATATGCAGTTTTAAATCGGTTCCCGGCATTCAAGTCAATAAATGCTCGTAATTCAGGAGATGTAGGATCTCGTTTCTTCAAATTAACTTCAAATAGACATGGTATAGCAAAACGGAATAATTTATATATAATGTACCTTTTTTTTTTTTAGAGACAATACGAATAAATCTCTATGTGGTTCACACGGTTGTGTTCTGTTGTTTCCCCCCGGACCCATTTGCGGGCGGACCTGAGCGGTCAGCCTGGTCCTGCCGGAGGGGGTCCGTCTGTCTGTCTGTCGACTGCTGTGTTTACCGTCTTCTGTTAAAGGCTCTAGCGGTACAATCGTCTCACTTTGGAGAGTGTTCCGTCTACTAAATGATCCGATCGGTCCATCATAAGGTACGATGTGTTCTTTACGTTAACGACATTAAACCATCAGGCAGTCTGGACCATGAAGGTTGAATCAGTTCCGGTTGGATTCAGTATTAAAGTTTGAATGAACTCGTTACTCGTTAAATAGAAAGCGCTGTCTGTCCAGGCCGGTGCGCGTCACACGGACAACCCACGGCTCTTCTCCCCACGATAATGCAATGACAAAAGACAACCATTCTAAGCAAAACCGTTGTGTTGTATGTCCCATCATTGTTTGTGGGATCCCTTTTGTGTCTCCCCCCCCCTGGCAGAGGTGACCGTTCCGTGGACGCACGGCACCATGTTCACCGTCAGACTGAGCGGCCCGCTCCGGGCTGTGCGGAGTGTCTCCTTCGGGCCCTGCGTCTCCCACCTCTCCGCCCTCTCCCGATGCTCTGTGGACCCGAGGGGTGGAGCTGGAGCCCCCGGGGTCCACAGCCGGACCGCATCTCTTCTGTCTGCCCGGCGGCTGTCGGTGACAGGCGGGCGGAGAGCGTTCGTTGTGTCGGCGGCGGCCGTTGTCAACAGGGCGCCCCCCGGGGTCCAGCCGTACCTCCGGTTGATGAGGATGGATAAACCTATAGGTATCTATAAATAACGTCTTATAGCATGGGACACACTTTCACAATCACCCATTCATTCATACACGCCAGTGGTGTCCCCCAGGCAAGGGGACAGCGGGATCAGGTGTCATGCTCAGGAACACCTCCATATTGGGTTAGTCGGCGCCTGGGATCAAACCAGCAACCTTCTGATGTCCAGATGACCCGCTCTCCCTCTAAACTACTGTCGACTGAGAGTGGGTTTCTTTTCTTCTTCGGTGCTTTGTATATAAATGTAATTCATTACTTCTAATAGCAGTCGCCTAAAGCCACAACTCCGAGCTGGTAGGAACCGGCTCCCCAAGCTGTGCCGCCAGAGAACCACAAACCCCGACCCTCCTCACTGGGATGCTAATGTCCTCGTTCACAATATGGCTGACCTTCTGAATAAGAACAGAGGTCCATTTCTTTCTGACTGCATGGTGACAAATATATGAAGGTTCCTCTTGAGGTCAACCTTGTGGAAGTGTTGGGAGCAGTCCCCTCTGACTGGGTCCTCACGGGTCCTGTGGTTGAAGGGACGTGGCTGCTGTACCTCCCCTGCACCTGGAGCATCGGGCTTGCCGCAGACCCCGGCTGCCTCCCCCACCTGGGCATGCTGACCCTGTTTGGGGCGGGGGCCGTGTTGATGAGGGGCGCCGGCTGCACCATCAACGACATGTGGGACAGAGACTTCGACCGAAAGGTGCTGTATTACAAACATAAACCGCTTCTTAATATTTTAAAGCATCTTCTTTTGGATCCAAACCTATTGAATGTATAATCAGAGTAAGGGTTTGCATTTCCATGAATCCTTCAGTCGGTATTTGGAGTGAGGCTTTGTTTACATAAGCCTTGTATGGTGGGGCAGCCGGGTGTGCTGTGTGTGGGTGCAGGGGTGGACTCAGTGACTGTGTGGGTGCAGGGGGACTCAGTGACTGTGTGGGTGCAGGAGGACTCAGTGACTGTGTGGGTGCAGGTGGACTCAGTGACTTGTGGGTGCAGGAGGACTCAGTGACTGTGTGGGTGCAGGAGGACTCAGTGACTGTGTGGGTGCAGGTGGACTCAGTGACTTGTGAGTGCAGGAGGACTCAGTGACTGTGTGGGTGCAGGGGGACTCAGTGGCTGTGTGGGTGCAGGAAGACTCAGTGACTGTGTGGGTGCAGGAGGACTCAGTGACTATGTGGGTGCAGGAGGACTCAGTGACTGTGTGGGTGCAGGTGTCCAGGACGGCCAGCCGGCCCATCGCAGCGGGGGACGTGTCCCAGCTGCAGGCGCTGGTGTTCCTTGGAGGACAGCTGTCTCTGGGCCTTGGGGTGCTGCTCTGCCTCAACTACTACAGGTGATCCACGTGGACGCATGGGGGTCCCACCTGAGTCCTTTATGGAGACACGCCCCCTCATTATTACTACTTACTTATTGCTCCCAACGAGCTGGTTGTTGCCTTCATGCTTCATGCTTCATGCTTCATGCTTGCTTGTATGAATGAGTGAATGTGGGGCACCTATTTCAAGCACTTCAAACCCCGTCCATCAAGCGCAGTCCGTGTAGCGACTGAGGCTTCCATGTGACCCCTGCAGCATCGCGCTGGGCGCGGCCTCCCTGTCCCTGGTGCTCCTCTACCCGCTGATGAAGAGGGTGACCTACTGGCCTCAGCTCTTCTTGGGTACGCTCCACCCACACCCCCAAGGGCCCCCACCAGGCAGCTCAGACCGCTCTGACACCAGCTCTCCTTCGGTCCCCCAGGGCTGGCCTTCAACTGGGGGGCTCTGCTTGGCTGGTCCGCCGTGGCGGGCTCCTGTGATTGGTCCGTCTGTCTGCCCCTGTACTTCTCCGGGGTGATGTGGACCCTGATCTACGACACCGTCTACGCCCATCAGGTGACCGCCAGCGCCTCGGACCACGTGTTGAGGAACATCGTATGGTACAGATAGATGTAGGAGTATAACAGAGGAACTAATCCACATCGTTGTATCGTGACCTGGTCCCTCTGGGGCCCCGTTAGGACAAGGAGGACGACGTGAAGATCGGGGTCAAGTCCACGGCGCTGATGTTCCGGGAGCAGACCAAGCGCTGGCTGACGGGCTTCACGGCGGCCATGATGGCGGGGCTGGGCGTGGCTGGGGTCAACGCCGAGCAGACCCTCCCCTACTACCTGACGCTGGCCTGCGTGGCCGTCCACCTGGGGCACCAGGTAGACCCGCTGGGGGCCACGGGGCCAGACTCCATGAGGGGCCCTCCATGAGGGGCTTCATTTGAGGATGTTTAGCCAACCATGAGGGGGCTTCATTTGAGGATGTTTAGCCAACCTTATCGTGGATTAAGTCTAGTCCAGGTGAACTTGTTCAGAGGTCACCTGGACTCTGCACAGCCTCGCCCCACACCGCTCTTATTCACTGATTGTGCGTTGTACGTCGTCCTGGCACTTAAAAGTAGTACTTATCAAGGTGTAGCGTCTTACCCTAGCTATCTGCTGTGTCCGGGGAATGGGTTAACCTAGTGATGGTTAGTTCTTGACTCTTGGTTTTATGAACACCCTTACTGTACCCACAGAGACATATTGTTATTATTGTTCTCCTTCGTCTGTCAAATGTACTTATTGTATGTCGCTTTGGATAAAAGCGTCTGCTAAATGCTCTGAATGTAAACGTATTAAAGCCAACATAGGAATACTCCTCCTGATTTACATGCTGGACATTCACCGACCGGAGGCCTGCTGGAAGACCTTTGTGTCCAACAGGAACCTGGGCCTGCTGCTCTTCCTGGGCATCGTCACCGGCAACTTATGGAAGGAGAGGAGAGAGACTGTACTGCAAGAGGAAGAACGGCAGACGTCTTGAGGAAGAGTTGGACGTTTCAGATGCTTTGTTCAACCATGAACCTGGTTCTTGTGTAGGAGAATGTAGAGCTCGCTTACAGAGACAAATCAGGCGCAGGCTGTGAAGTCCTTTACTTAAAATGTATTTCATACAGTTTTTAATTTGCAGGTAACTTGATAAATAATTGATTAATAAATATATTTAAAAAAACACATCCAATCTCTGCTAGTAATTATGTATCCCAAACACGTCTAACTGGACGCTCTGGCCTTGAGAAGGAAGCATAGCGCCAGGGCGCCGTTGAGCAGCGGGAACAGGAGCAGGGACAGGGGGGCCCCCAGAGGAGCCCCCAGAGGAGCCACGCCCCGGGACTCCACCAGCAGCACCACCCAGGTGATGACCGTCTGGGTGTGGGCCCAGCTGAGCCCCGCGTACAGCCCCCGCCCCCAGGGGGAG
>OLKM01001392.1:5000-15000 GCA_900291075.1 Melanogrammus aeglefinus | reverse complement strand
CTCCTTGCGTTTTCTTTCTTATGTGTTGCTACCTGTAATCAGCACACACTCACACTCAATGCAGTAATTATTATTTTGTCTCCTAGACGCGTGTTACACCTGAGCGACATACAACTCGCTATAATATTGTTTCACTGGCGTGGCCGAAACCGCAAGAAAAATGACATCTTTCTTGAAAATATAAAAAATAAACACACCCCAAAGCGGGCTGTGTGCATATGTTTTCACGTTCCTAAGGATGTCGTCTTTGACTTTGAAAATACTCGAGACTGACAAGTTGATTAAGACGCCACTTCCTCTCTCGTACTCTCCCCCCCCCACTTCATCTAACGCAGGATTATATAGACGGTTGATATATGTGTACGTATAGATATAGACCATGATGAAAACAGAAAAAAAAACAAGCCAGCGGATGTTGTCTTTACCAACTACTGTGAATTTAATTAACAGTCACATTCAATTAGCGGGCGTATCGCTCTAACTCGCATCTTTATTTTTGTTGGCAACGCTTCCGACGGCGTCATCAGAGGGGAGATATTTCAAGCGCTGAAATATTGATGGTGTTTGCGTAAACGCCGCGGTTGCTTATGTCTCCGTTTAAACTGTTTATGAATTCTAATTTCGGAGGGAGAGGGTTGTGGGGGGGCGCGGGGGGGGGGCGAGGGGGGTTGGAGGGGGGGAATGGACTCCAGCAGAGAGTAGTTTGTTAGCATTTAGCGCAGAAGGGCGGGGAAGTGACGGGGATATAAGCAACGGCCTGTGGAGATAGCTCAATCAAGAGCCGGGATGTGCAAATGAGTTCCATTTTTTTTTTCGTTTTTTTCTCTTCTCGTCTTCTAGCTTATTAATAAAATTTATTGCGTGCGTTGAGGAAACGCAGCAGAATAACGAGGGTCAAGATGTTTTATTTCTGTTTTAAGTAACGAAGAGAAGAAAGGAGAACCTGAACAGGCTCTTCTACGTTGGCCTTGTGCCACTTTTATCAGTGTGTGTGTATCATTCTTTTGTGGTTTCAATATTCTTTCAAAACACATATTACCTCCTAACGTCTTATTGTTCATACAATATTCACTTTCTCAACATACTTACGTGACTAGAGAATCCCCTTCTTAAACCCTTGTCGCGTATGTTACTGACTCATACACACACACACACACAGAAACACACACACGCACACACACACACCCACACACACACGTTGTGCCACATCTGAATTAGCCCCATTTAGCTTCAGTGTTTATGTGCGGTTCAAAACTATCTTGGACCTTGTTCACTTCCCTTCCCTTAAAAGCCACCAACCCAGCTTGACCATATAAAATATATATATATATATATATATATATATATAATATATATATATATATATATATATAATATTATAATATATATATATATATCGCCTTTCTTCCCTTCCCCGCTGGAACTGTTTGAATCAAGGCCCTGATTAAAAAAGCCCAAACGCTGGCTGTTTCTTCCTGGGAGGTGCGGCGGCGCGCTGGCTCATACCCTGGCCCACGGGCCGCAAGGGAAATAAAGATTCAGATCAGGCTGATTTGACTAGATGAAGATCGTCTGGTAATTACAGACATCGCAGATTTCCGTGGTAGATATGGCCAGACGGACCTGACGCCGCTTATGGGACCGCGATAAAGGAGGGAGAGGGGGAGAGAGGGGAGAGAGAGAGAGAGAGAGAGAGAGAGAGAGAGAGAGAGAGAGAGAGAGAGAGAGGGAGAGAGAGAGAGAGAGAGAGAGAGAGAGAGAGAGAGAGAGGGAGAGAGAGAGAGAGAGAGAGAGAGAGAGAGAGAGAGAGAGAGAGAGAGAGAGAGAGAGAGAGAGAGAGAGAGAGAGAGAGTTAATTTCTATTGGCAGGGAAGAGTATGACGGCATTGATTTGGAGCAAGAAATGTGTGTGTGGGTGTGTCAGTGTCCTTGTCCTGTGTGTATGTGTGTGTGTGTGTGTGTGTGTTAGGGGTGTGTGTGTGGGGGGGTGTGTGTGTGTGTGTGTGTGTGTGTGTGTGTGTGTGTTGGTCGGTGTCCTGTCCTGTGTGTGTGTGTGTGTGTGTGTGTGTGTGTGTGTGTGTGTGTGTGTGTGTGTGTGTGTGTGTGTGTGTGTGTGTGTGTGTGTGTGTGTATGTTTCAGCGGTCAGTGGGCACGGTGATCCATCGGCAGTCCTGATCCAGCATCTCAATGTGATGGTCCCATGATTTGTATCACAGTGAGAAGAGCCACAGTGCTAATTTGATTGTATTTTCATCGTTTCCCATTCATTTGCCGTCTTTAATCCTGACAGGTGCCAGTTCCACGTAGCCCCTGCCCTGGTAAAAGTGACTTTATTTATGCATAGTAAAACAAGTGAGCTGGCAGAGAGAAAGGTGAAGGGAGGTGATAATTGATGGAGGCTAATTTGAGTCCCCGCACCCCTCGTCCCCCTGTCCCCCCACCCCTGCTGCAGTCCTCCGACAGATGCTAATGGCACAGCGTTATTATTAGCATTTAGCTCCGTCCCGTTTAGCCCTTCCCTGTTTTTCCATGCCATCGTCTTGAGAAGGGCTGGTCTCTCTCTCCCTCTCTCTCTCTCTCTCTCTCTCTCTCTCTCTCTCTCTCTCTCTCTCTCTCTCTCTCTCTCTCTCTCTCTCTCTCTCTCTCTCTCTCTCTCTCTCTCTCTCTCTCTCTCTCTCTCTCTCTCTCTCTCTCTCTCTCTCTCTCTCTCTCTCTCTCTCTCTCTCTCTCTCTCTCTCTCTCTCTCTCTCTCTCCCTCCCTCTCTCTGTCTCCCTCTCTATCTCTCTCTACAATCCACCTTCCTTGTTCTCTCCCTACAAAGCATGTTTTGCATAGTATCCCATTCTATAATAATGAAAACCTAAACCTTCTGAGTGGGCCTTGTGTCATGTGACACATGTGCCTCTGTTTTGCTTAGGTCATCAGCCCATTATGAATGTCCCACAGCTTTATTTAAAACGGCTCAACTGTTCCCACTGAAAACAGCAGGATTTGAATATTACAAAGCATTTGAGCCTTCTATCAGATAGGTGGATATATCTATCTATCTATCTATCTATCTATCTATCTATCTATCTGTCTGTCTGTCTGTCTGTCTGTCTGTCTGTCTGTCTGTCTGTCTGTCTGTCTGTCTGTCTGTCTGTCTGTCTGTCTGTCTGTCTGTCTGTCTGTCTGTCTGTCTGTCTGTCTGTCTGTCTGTCTGTCTGTCTGTCTGTCTGCCCATATGTCTTGCCATGCCTCCAGGTTCCATGTTTTTTCCCTTCACATTTCCTTCAAGATGAAACCTTTTACAGTTTTTCTCAGTCGCTTTGGTATATTTCTCAGATCAGAATTGAAATTTGCAAAACAGTAAGTGCATTTCTCAAAACAATTCGTACAAATAGCAAAACACCATGGATTTCATGTAAAAGCCAGTCTCTAAAAATCCTTAGTTTGTTTCTCAAAAGTTAATATACTGTATGTGTCAATGAACATGTCAGTGCCGTCACAATGACAAGTCCCTGTGCCATTGTGTACGGATAAGACAAATTGCTTAGTGATGTTGTCAGTATAACAGTGTACTCTGGAGGGATGTTCTGGTGTAAACCATGGCTCAGGTTTTAAAGACAGTTATTGTAAATTGTAAGTTACACCTTAGTGTATGTGGGAGATGGATTGCAAGAGACTGGACAAGATTCACATTTACGCTTTGACTGTACTTGACAGACCATGTCATTGCTAGAAATGTGAACATCAACAACAATCTCCTCAGGGTAAACTGTACATGCGTTGCTGTAGGAATTACAGCGCAGTCTTCCTACACCTCCTGAACCTTCCTGTCTCCTGTTTGGGGCCACACATTCTCAGGCAGCCTCCACTCCTCTTCTCCTCCTCTTTCTTCTCTTCTGGCTGTTGGAACCCCGTCCAATCCTTGTCCTTCTTCATTGTCAGACAGTGTAACATTGTGTTGTGCTCCAGCTATATGTACACTTACCAGTTCATGGGTTCAGGGAGAGATCCCACACCTTTCAGCTTATCTCCCAGTTAAACTGGTTGATCGTTGGTTGATCGAACATTTCACCACAATTTCCCTTCTTTCTAGGGAAAGTCAAGATTCACTGGTACCAATTTAACCAAATTCAGGACAGATTTTAGAAAGAAAGTCTTAATGGAAATGTATAGAAATATGGTTGACATATTATGACAACTTGTTCAACCATTTTGCATGTAAAGACTTATGAGATGAACTAATGCCTAAATGTTGTGGGGGTGAGACTATTCAATAGAGACCCATTACAATACATTTTGATCAACATGACATAAGCAATGGATAATGTAGGAAAGAGCAGAGAATTGTACATAATCATTTGTATGAATGTACCAAAGCATCTGCAACTTGTTCAAAGGAATGAGAAACTGGTTTATTGATGTGCACAAACGACACAATGATGTGAAGACTGAACAGGTTTGGTAGTTTGGAGAGTTTAAATTCTGATCTGAGAAATGTACCAAAGCGTCTGAGAAAAACTGTAATAAACCGCCCCCAGGTCTCTATCCAGCCCCCCCCCGCCCGCGCCCCTCAGCCCCCCCTGCCCCCCCGCCAGCCCCCCCCTCAGCCCCTCACCCTCCGTCCCCCTGCCCCCCCCCCAGCCCCCCCCTTCAGGCCCCCTCACACCCCCCTCGTCCCCCCCCTCAGCCCCCCTCGTTCCTCAGCCCCCCTCGTCCCCCCCTCAGCCCCCTTGTCCCCCCTTCCAGCCCCCCCAAGCCCCCCTCGTCCCCTCCGCTCCCCCCCCCCTCAAACCCCCCCGCCTCCCGCCGCCACCCCTCAGCCCCCCTCCAGCCCCCCCCCCTTCAGCCCCCCCCCCCCTCAGCCCCCCCCCCCCTCAGCCTCCCTCTCGTCCCCCCTGCCCCCTGTTCTTACTGGACTCCTCTCTTGCTCCTGCTTCCCGGTCTACCTTACCCCCCCCCCCGTGTCCTCTAACAGCTTTGACCACCTCTTCCGCCCGCACCCCCCCCCAGGCCGTGAGTGTGGCGATCCCACCGGATCAATGGCAGATTGATCAATGCTATCTCTCCTTTCCAGTCCTCCACTGCCATCGATTTCTCTTTCCTGTTACTTTGCTGTTTGCTCGGAGACCTGAAGTTCGCTCAATTAAACAGAGTTCACTTTGCCTTCAGAACGGATTGTAACTGGGCACGGTTCCTCTGAGCGGACTGCTGACAGCGGAGCCCGACTGACTCAGCGGCTTAGACGGCTGCTTACCCTGATGCCCCGGGCAGGGACGCAGACGCAGGCTCTGACTGATGGCTAGCAGAGGGCCTGGTCCTCATCTGATCATTACAGCGTCACCAAGGCAAAGAAACCAGCTCAAGCCCCTTTGGAACCTGAGGGACTAGGACGGGATCTGGGAAACACATCTTCTTCTGAATCTAAATATCCAATGCGAGTGGATCAGCTCATTACGATGCAGAGCATCTGGCTGGGATTCCAAAAGCGATGCAGAGATATGATTCTAAAAAGGGCATTAGTTTAGCCTCATCCTCTGAGCCTCTCACTCCAAGCATCCATAATTCATTGTTTCCACGTCCCCTGGTGTTCGGGGACTGGGCCGCTGAGTGTTCTCACAACGCGCTCGTGTTCAATCTTCTGCTTATTGGGAACATCCACTCACAGCGCAAGAACCACCAGTCATCTGCTATCAGCTCATCAGAGGGCTTGTTTGCCTGCCTGTCTCCCTGCCCACCTTTAACCAGCTCAGTATTTAGCCACACTATCAAACTAAAAGTATTGAGGAAGGAAGGTGGTTCTGAGAGGGTCTGGGGACTAGTTGAGTCTGTTCTGGAGACATTGTGTTCTGGTGTTCTGGATCACAGTTGTTCTTAGCTAGCCATCCTCCATCCTCCCTCCTCTCCTCCTCCTCCTCCTGCTCCCTTCCTCCTCCCTCTCCTCCTCCTCTCTCCTTCCTCCTCCCCCTCGCTCCTCCTCACCTCTCCTCACCTTCCTTCCACCTCATCTCCTCTCTCCTCCCCTCCTCCTCCCCCTCCCCTCCTCCTCCCTCCTCCCCCTCCTCAATTCTCCCTCCCCTTCTCCTCTTCCTCCTCTCCTCCCCTCCTTCCCCCTCCTCCTTCCCCTCTCCTTCCTCCTCCTCTCCTCCCCCCTCCTCCTCCCTCTTCCCTCCCTCCCCCTCCTCCCTCCTCCTCCTCCTCCTCCTCCTCCCTCCTCCTCCTCTCCCTCCTCCTCCTCCTCCTCCCTCCTCTTCCTCCCCTCCCTCCTCCTCCCCTTCCTCTCCTCCTCCCCCTCCTCCTCCTCTCCCCCTCCTCTCCTCCTCCCTCCTCCTCCCCCTCCTTCCTCCTCTCCTCCTCCTCCTCCCTCCTCCTCCTCCTCCTCCCCCTCCTTCCTCCCTCCTCTCTCTCCCTTCCTCCTCCTCCTCCTCCTTCCTCCTCCTCCTCTTCTCTCCTCCCTCCTCCTCCTCCTCCTCCTCCTCCTCCTCTCCTTCCTCTCACTCCTCCCCCTCCTCCCCTCCCTCTCTCCTCCTGCTCCTGCTGCAGTCTCCACAGCCCTCTGAGGACCACCCTGTATATCATGCCCCACTTGCCTCCAGGGCTTGTGGTGGGTTTGAAGAGGAGCTAAAGTGCAAGTCACAGGAGGTTGTCAAAGCGCGCCGACGGGGCGCTGCAGGGAGCGGGGAGCATCAGATAGGTGCAGAATTGATGAGCTGGCCCTGGATGGATTTCTGGAGCGGGGGGCAGACGGCGGTACTACTGGCAGCTCTTATCAGGACTGGCACACACACTGACTGCTGCATCACCGCTTCCAAGCACGGGGTACGGGGGTCGATGGAGTGGGCGGACTCCTGGGGTCTGGGATGGGGGGGGAGGGGGGTGGGGGGGCGTCCCGGTCTGAGCGATGGGCCGACCCCCGCACACAAGAGGAGGGGCGCGGCTGACGAAGCCCCCCTCGATGTCGCTGTTCGTTCTGCCCTTCCCAGAAACCCCGGTGACATTCTTCCAGAATCTGACGTCTGTGTTTTGCCAGGCGATGACTCAGAGGAGAAGGTCACTCCTGAACCGGGCAGAGGCTGGCAGACGCACTTCACCACGCTGGTGGCTGTTGGCAGGATCTTCTTTGGCTAATAACCTTTTTGATTTCATGTTTTTTTCAGGATTGAAACCTGTTTTAGCACGTAAGCAATGCATGCCGTTAGTGTTTCATATATGACCCAGTTCACACTCCGTCCTAACCATTTACCTTCTGTTTGGTTTGGAATATGAACCAGTGAACCAGTAATACACCTGCAAAAAAAAATCTATCTATCTATCTATATGTATATATATATTTATAGATATAGATATTGATATAGTCGGATATATCGGATGTATATGCATCCTCGTTGTTAGAGATGTAACATAAACGGCTCATCCAAGCCTAAATAAACATGAAAATCTACACGGACCGCTCTAATTCATTCCATTAAGACTCCTCTTCTCCCCATCACTAATAAACAACGTGTTTGCAGACGCTGGGACGCTGTGCGTCTCTATGGTAACACAGCCCTCTATTACCACTGATTGGTCAGCCCGTGGGAATGTTTCGGTTCCCCCTGTGAACTGATTGGATGCCGTGCCGGGGGGCGGGTCGGTAGGCGGTCCTTGGTGCCGCGACAGTCTGCAGCGTTCAGGGCTCCCGTCAGTTTAACAGCGCGGCGCAGGGACCGGACGGCAGCAGACGGCAGACCTCGACCCGGTCAGACTCCCCCCGGTAGACTAACCCCCCGGCCCCGCTCCTCTGCTCCGAGTTGGACCGGCGCCTCCTTACTGTGAACGCGGTGTTGTAAAGTGGGATTCTGAGACCTTAACTGGAGATCCCGAGAGAGAACCGGCAAGAGAAGCCGTGTGGTCCGAGACTAGAGACCAGACCAGACCGGAGACCAGACAAGACCGGAGATGAGCGAACGGATAAAGTAGAACCGGGGATTTAACGCGTCGTCGACTACATACGGAGGATCTTTACTGACGGCTGCTTTCAGGGTTTTTCGGATTCCGCGGTTCGTCAGGACGAAATCTTCGCTGTACGACGAACCGCTCTGTCGGTCCGCTGGAATAAGGACCGAACCACTTGCACCGCCACCCGGCCGCGGTGGACCCGGGGAGCTTCATTCTACCGCTCATCCTTTGAGATACTGTTCCGTTTTATACGAGCGTTGTTTTGGCGGACGGGGGGTGGTGTGGTGGTGGGGGGGGGGGGGGGGGGTAGAAGGGGAGAATCGGACCCGCACACTTTGTTTGGGAGGCTGAGCAGTGAGGAGCTCAGCGCGTCGCGGTGCGCCAGTACTCCGTGAAGCGTCGCCAAACGCAGGACGGTGACTGCGTCCGGCAGTCACTGAATCACTGGATCACAGAATCACTGGAAAACACGCAGCACTGTAGGATCACCGTCTGGCTTCCACAACGCGCTCCATGGATTTGGAAGAGCGGAATGAAACCTTTTTAATGTGGACCGGAGCAGTATGAGCCGGTGACGTCTGCACTGGAGGGACCCTGAGTCGGTACTACGAAGCGATATATGGTAAGAGGGCTGCTGAACACTGGGACCACTGGTTTATCCGGTGTCGATGCTCTCTGGGTCGCTGCCTCCTGCTCCGGTGGCTTTGTGTCATTGCGCCCCTCTGATGGAGACGAGACGGCGGGTCTAGACAGGAGGATGACCTGGATTGTTCAGGTCCTGGGCGTATAGGAGGGTCCACGACCTCTAGAGGGGTCTAGGGTCCATGCCGGAGGGGGAGAGCTTAAGTGTGTGAGTATGGTCCCGGGTTGTCAAGCAGCGGCTCCGGACGGAACTGCTTTGAAGTCTTATTGTTCTTTTACAAGAACGGAGAGCAATCACGTCTATTGTCGTGGGGATGGCACCGCTGGCGGAATGAGGGGCAATAAAAGACGCGTCTGGGCTCCAATAAGTTGTGAGGTGGAAGTGCACTCCCCCGTGCGTCACGGTGTGTTAAGGGGGAATAGGAAAACTGCCTTTATGAGGTTCTTCGAGATGATTGATCCGTCAACAGTTTGAAGTGTGTGTGTGTGTGTGTGTGTGTGTGTGTGTGTGTGTGTGTGTGTGTGTGTGTGTGTGTGTGTGTGTGTGTGTGTGTGTGTCTGTGCTGTGTGTGTGTGTGTGGCTGTGTGTGTGTGTGTGTGTGTGTGTGTGTGTGTGTGTGTGTGTGTGTGTGCAGGGTCCTTGGAATAAGCAGCGTTTCGTTTACAAACCTCCTCCTAAGGTTTCATTTTGGTAATTAGCTTCAGCAAAGGACGATGACGCACATATCGACTTGGGTACAAATGTGAGACAAAACTTAAAAGCCCCTGACTCCCCCGTTTGACCTGGACGTGTGATGATTGTTGGGTCTTCAACTTTCCCGGACTTGAGTCGGTGTTGACTGATATGATGACGTCTCCAGCAGCCTGGGCCTGTAGGGGTTAAAGAGTACCAGTCTGTTGCAGCAGCATCATAAAAACACAACATCTCTTCTCCTCTCCCCGGATGTTTAAGTTATTCCGCTATACAGCAGACCCCACAGTGGGGCACTGGCTGTAATGGGCCCCTAGATGTAATGGACTGGGGCCCCCATGCAGCCTCGGCACCTGCCATATGTATTGAATAAAACATGGAGTGATGCATGAGGCAGGGTCGGGCCCCGAGGCCCGCCACCGCCTCATTTACTTCCTCCACTCGGCGCCTAGTCACCTGCTGAGCAAATTGCACTCATATGAGCTCTGCGGCTGCTGCTCACCTAAACAAATAGTCAAGCCTGTCTCCATCCTCCTCCCGTCTCCATCACGCGGCCTCAGCCCACCGGGAGGTGGGCTGAGGCCGCGTGATGGAGACGGGAGGAGGACGCACAACAGGCTTGACGCACCACTGATATGTAGGTCACTGCGTTGCGTTGAGTTGGGTTGGTCCCTGTTTGTTCTCCGTGCGTCACTTCAGCCGTCGAGCCCTCTCCGATGCGTTATGCGTCCCTGTGTTTATG
>OLKM01001391.1:130597-132351 GCA_900291075.1 Melanogrammus aeglefinus | reverse complement strand
CACACACTAAAACACACACACACACACACACACACACACACACACACACACACACACACACACACACACACACACCACACACACCCACACACACACCACAAACAAACAGACAAACGTACACAGCAAATTTGTCTTCCTGTGCACGGGCCACTGTCTCTTGAGTTTCCTGTGTGTCTGAGAGACCGCGGAATGGCACTTACTTTCACACACTTTCACTTCACTATACTGCACACACTCACACGTTCTAAGGAACGGTCTTGTGACCTGGTCAGTTGCAGGGACATTAGGTTTATTCTTCTTATGGTGTTTTTCCAGCGATGCCTCTGATACCTTGCATTAGGTTGTGTCGTGTTTTGTTGGGTTCGATTGGAGTTTGGCACCATTTTAGTTTGATTCAAAGGGTCTGCTACCTCACAGGCACAGTACCATTCTGACATTAAAGAATTGTAGATATTAATGTTTATTTTAAATGTATGGAATGTATTATCATAATACCATGATAGCAAGCTAATCAGTTACCATGCATCAGCTTGAATATTAATCTACCACGCGTTGGTGATGTCATGATATAGTTGGGATTGCTCTCCACCGATGTTTCCCAGGGTTATTAGCACTCATATGAACCAGATTATCACAGATTTTCATAAAAGATAATCTTGTCATGCGATATGTCATCACTTTGTTTATTTACTAAATTGCATCATCGGAAACTGAAAGAATATCTGCATAATCTATTTCCATGGCGTCTCTATGGTCTACATGCCCTTCCTTGAGCTTTGAAATAGTTATATGTGTATTTCTATTAAGCATAATGTACAATGTAATATTGTGATTACATTATAGCTACCTAATCCAGTCAGCATGCTCCACGAGTTGTAAGGAAAGCGAGTGAATAGCAGTGAGTGGCTAGCGATGGTGTGGTTGTTAAAAGATTGAGAATGCATCCAACTTGCTTTACTTTACTTTACAACTTGCTTAATGAAAGACATTTGCATAGGCTTTTATCCAAAGCAATGTACAAGTGAGGCGGAGAACTATCCAAGCATGAACAATCAAACAGGATTATTTTGCAGCGACAACAAGTCAGAAAAGACAACTCGACAGAGTAGCAATAGGAATTAGAACATTAGGTTAGTAGGTAAGAGCAAAGTCATGGCCAACATGTTCTAAATTCAGAAGAAAGGCTAAACACTGAAGTGGATAAGTCACTTCATGCAAAGATCATGTCAGTAAAGGATCCTGAAAAAGTAACACTATTTAATTTGCTTACATTTCACACATTGCTGCCTAAGAAATGTCTTCTGTTAGCAAGATTGTAGTCAGAATGGGAGTCACTTAACTTAAAGGTACCATCCCGGGCGGCTCGTTTTGTGGCAAAAATATAAAAATCTGAGTATATCGGTTAAGTATTAGACAGTAATTGATCACGTTAGTAATTTGACATATCAATGACGTAATTTGGTCATCTGTGTAAGGAGTAGGGGCTAAAAATTGGCCGACCAATCAAATTAGTTTCAGACAACTTTGTCAGTCAACGTGCACTCTGTTCTGCGCATGCGCACTGGTATGCAATGCTTTGAATTTTTTTTTTTTTAATTTTTTTGCAATGAAGCACGCGCACGAGCCGAGCAGGGGGGGCGTGGCTTTTGTGATTCCTGATTGGATGGAGGGAAGGGTGTGCAATTCGAAAAATAAATCGTTAGTCCAGTAAATCCAGCCGCCCGGGATTGTACCTTTAAGGTACTATTCGCGTG
>OLKM01001391.1:110597-120597 GCA_900291075.1 Melanogrammus aeglefinus | reverse complement strand
CCATTTTCATGGTGACAAGATGAGTTGTATCACTATCTCTCCCATTGCTCTCTCTCTCTCTCTCTCTCTCTCTCTCTCTCTCTCTCTCTCTCTCTCTCTCTCTCTCTCTCTCTCTCTCTCTCTCCTCTCTCTCTCTCTCTCTCTCTCTCTCTCTCTCTCTCTCTCTCTCTCTCTCTCTCTCTCCCTCTATCTCTGTGTGAGCTTGTGTGCACACAAGAAAACATTTGTTGTCGAAATGTTCTTGTATGTCGCTGTAAGTGTGTATGAGTTTGTGTTTGTGTGTGTGTGTGTTCGTGTGTGAGGGTGTGTGTGTGTGTGCGTGTGTGTGTGCGTGTTTGTGTGTTAAGGCTGTGTGTTCATGCATGGACATGTGTATGTGTGTGTATGTGTGTGCGTGGGTGTGTGAAAGAATCTTCCTTATTTATTTTGCTCTATGTATGATGAGTTGTCTGCCTGTTTGTCTGTCTGTAATTCTGTCTGTCTCATAGTCTGTCTGTATGTCTGTCTGTCTTAAGTCACATAATTTAGTGTGTGTGTGTGTGTGTGTGTGTGTGTGTGTGTGTGTGTGTGTGTGTGTGTGTGTGTGTGTGTGTGTGTGTGTGTGTGTGTGTGTGTGTGTGTGTGTGTGTGTGTGTGTGTGTGTGTGTGTGTGTGTGTGTGTGTGTGTGTGTGTGTGTGTGTGTGTGTGTGTGTGTGTGTGTGTGTGTGTGTGTGTGTGATCACTGATGATGCAGAACCCACCTAGTCAGGGTGTGTGTGTCAGTTGCTGTTGCTAATGCCCTTTCTGTCGCTGAGACAATATGTCTGCCTTGCTTTCTGTGTATCTTCATGCCCGCCATGTTTTGCCTTCTACCTCTCCATCTCCTGCTCTGTGCATGTGTGCATGTATTCAACATGTCTTGTACGTGTGTCTGTCTCCATATCCATCTGTCCGTTCGCCCGCGCCATTGTTTGTTCGTCTCTCCGTCTGTCCGTTCGTCCCTCTGACGGCTTCTGTCTGCGTGTCTGTCTGACTTTCTTTGAGCCCTGGTCTTAAAGTGTCTCAGTGGGATTGGGTGTTTGTGTGTGCAGGGTTAAGGAGAACAGAACGAGAGGCACGTAGACCTGCTTTCGATTGTGTCTGCGTTGGGATGACTCACTGTGTGCACTTATTGAAAAAGGATGGCCTAATCACCACACGCATTAAATATGATTAGTTGTATTGTTGCCGGGCTTTTCTGTCAGACGGTGGTTTTGATAGGGAAAGGAGAGGCACAGGGCTGGAGACAGACTGTGTCTGAGGTCAGACGAATATATGACTCAGCTTCTATGGTTACACAATATTTTACCATAAACGATTGCATACAATAAGACTAATTAGGGTCGTTTTTTTACAACCATCAACACGGATGTCAATTTTATCTGACTTAAGGTATTAGACTTCATTAGACCTATATGTTGTGCGTTATCTTTTACTTAAAACAGTGGTCATTGTTAATAATTAAAGGGTGCTAACACTTCATTATTATTATTATTATTAATTAATTTTCTCGTTGTTCTTGTGTAAGCATGTTCACATAAACAATCTACCATGCCTCAAGAAAGCTGTTGAAACCGATTTCAGCTTATTTGGTTTGGATTAAGTTTGATTACAGTGGATCGGATTCAAATAGTCCATGAGAGACTGAGATCACAGAATAAATGTTTATTATGTCCAACATTAGATTGCTGAAGTTGTACAAAATGACTTCCATTTTACAGCAGAAGTAGCTCTATTGTGTTGTAGCCTACTATAAAATGTCAGAATACAGAATAGAAAAAACACAGGAACAGTGCCAGAGGGAGTTGGCAGTTGAACAGTTGCCAGGTGTATTTACCTCAACAAAATATCCTGCTGACTTTCGCTTTGCAAAATAAAGGATTAAATTACAAAAACAACCTCACTACTCAGGACAAAATGGTGCCCATAATTGTTGTTTACAATTGCCGGCACAATGTTTTATAATGTCAGGCAAAACGCGGTGGCTTTTAAGCATTAGTGTGTTTTCCAAAAAACTTCCAACTTGCCTTGTTCCACGAGCACAAGAGAAAAGAAAAGTATTTTGTGGAAAACCCTAAGATCACGATTCTGCCTTGAAGCGGAAGAAGAGAATTGTGGTTCAACAAAAACTAATACAGAAAGCACATGGAAAAGGACATATTTAAATGAGTAATTATAATCTGGAGAAGCTGAAGAAGGGATGTGTATTGTAGTGGTTATATCATCTAGTATGTGAGGGGATAACCCAGGTGAAGGGTTCTCCATCGCTCCTGGGCCAGTAGCCCTTCTTCCCTTAAGTATCTCTCTGCGTCTCCCTCCTTCCCTTAAGTATCTCTCTGCGTCTCCCTCCTTCCCTTAAGTATCTCTCTGCGTCTCCCTCCTTCCCTTAAGTATCTCTCTGCGTCTCCCTCCTTCCCTTAAGTATCTCTCTGCGTCTCCCTCCTTCCCTTAAGTATCTCTCTGAGTTTCCCTCCTTCCCTTAAGTATCTCTCTGAGTTTCCCTCCTTCCCTTAAGTATCTCTCTGCGTCTCCCTCCTTCCCTTAAGTATCTCTCTGAGTTTCCCTCCTTCCCTTAAGTATCTCTCTGAGTTTCCCTCCTTCCCTTAAGTATCTCTCTGAGTTTCCCTTCTTCCCTTAGGTATCTCCCTGAGTCACCCTTCAGCCTCATCGTCTGCCGCCGAACATAGCTGTATTTCACATCAGTCTCTCTAAAGCCTCTCTTTGTTTGCTATGATGCATACTTTCATTTCTTTCATTTGTGTTTGAACTTCCATTCTATCTCTCTTCCCTTCTTTCCCTGTTTAATTCCATGCACCTCTGTGTGTTTGTCTCATTATGTCTCACCTTCTTCAACTTAGCTTTCTTGGCCAACTCCCTTCCCTTCCCTCCTCTCTATGGGCTTTCTTCCCAGGGCTCTCCGGGTTTCTCCGGTCTCTCCTGGACTCCCCCGCGCCCTCCCAAGGTCTTTGATGGCCCTTTCCTTGAAGCAGGACAGTCCAAGAGGTGGAGGGGAGGGCGGAGGAGAAGAAAGGCAGAAGAAGAGAGGAAGAGGGGTGTACCACTTTTCTATCATGTTTGAAGTCGGTGTCGACCAGACACACCTGGACTTTAAAAGTGGCAGTGGTGTATTTATGTTGAGAGACAAACACACACACACACACACACACACACACACACACACACACACACACACACACACACACACACACACACACACACACACACACACACACACACACACACACACACACACACACACACACACACACACACACACAAACCCACAAACAAGCACAAACACACCGATTTACACACTGATGTACACACAGATGAATGCAGTTGCAGTTATCTTTTCGTAAGTATGGTGTTCTGTTAGTTTATATATTTCAATAAGAGGTGTAGATAATTTAAAGAGTTGTGCGTGTGTGTGTATGTAGCTGTGTCTGCATGCCTGTGTGTGTTTGTTTGTGTGTGTGTGTGTGTGTGTGTGTGTGTGTGTGTGTGTGTGTGTGTGTGTGTGTGTGTGTGTGTGTGTGTGTGTGTGTGTGTGTGTGTGTGTGTGTGTGTGTGTGTGTGTGTGTGTGTGTGTGTGTGTGTGTGCGTGTGTGCGTGTGTGTGTTTGGGTGTGGGCTCCTTCACCTGTCTCTATGTCACCTCATACGTGTGTTTGCCATGGTGTCAGAATTCACAAAGGTTTCAATGCTATGGATCACCTGCCACTCACTTTACCTGTATTCACCTGTATGTGTGTGTGTGTGTGTGTGTGTGTGTGTGTGTGTGTGTGTGTGTGTGTGTGTGTGTGTGTGTGTGTGTGTGTGTGTGTGTGTGTGTGTGTGTGTGTGTATGTGTGTGTGTGTGTGTGTGTGTGTGTGTGTGTGTGTGTGTGTGTGTGTGTGTGTGTGTGTGTGAACAACCAGTCAATCAAAAGGCAACTAATGGGCACATGCAAACAACATTAATCTGCCAGTTCATATGGTATGGCCATTGCAGATCTAAAACGCAACGCTCCTCAGTCACGTGGTCTGCCGTGGTGCTCTGCTCGTCACACAACAGGGTTTCTGTCATGGGAAAGGAATCCATCTTCCAGCCCTGCGGCCCCAACACAGTGCTCGTACATGCGTGACAGAGGATTTCTGTGTCTGTCAGGTTTCAGCACACTTGACACGCAAGCGTGGCTGATTGTTTTTGGTCTATGTTGATGGCTCGATGAGGTCTTGGCCAATCACAATAGCCCTTGTTGACGTGGTTGTTGTTGTTGAAGTGGACGTGCTGGGGCGTGTGGCTGACACACGCGGACGCACGAAACATTTATCCATCTGTCAAATTCACTGGAGGTTATTTTAAGAATGACATTTGACAACTACATTTAAACTACAATCATTTCTCTCTCTCTATCTCTCTATATCACTATCTCTTCATCTATCTATTCATATATTTACTTATCCGGTAATGTCACTGTTGTCTGTCTGTCTGTCTGTCTGTCTGTCTGTCTGTCTGTCTGTCTGTCTGTCTGTCTGTCTGTCTGTCTGTCTGTCTGTCTCTCTCTCTCTCTCTCTCTCTCTCTCTCTCTCTCTCTCTCTCTCTCTCTCTCTCTCTCTCTCTCTCTCTCTCTCTCTCTCTCTCTCTCTCTCTCTCTCTCTCTCTCTCTCTCTCTCTCTCTCTCTCTCTCTCTCTCTCTCTCTCTCTCTCTCTCTCTCTCGCTCTCCATTTATCTATTTATTTATCTGGTGATGTCACTGTTGAGTGACATTTCAGGTTGTCAGGTGCCAGGCAGTCTAGCGCTTGTCGTCTGCCAATCACTACTGTTCACTATAGACGGTCCTCTAATTACCATAACCTTTACTCATAGACAGTGTGTGTGTGTACGTGTTTGCATGTGTGTGTGTCAAAGGTAAAATGACACACACATGTAAAATGTGATTATTGCTGTTTGAACTTACTGTAAATGCATCTCGGAAAGCCTGCAAACACATAGTTATGCAAATGTTCTCTGTTCAAGGGTATTCCATATTTTGATGTCTATTTGTGTGAGTGTGTGTGCTTGTGTGTGTGCATGTGTGTGTGTGTGTGGGGGGAGGGGGGGGTGTGTATGTGCGTGAGTCCGTGTGTGTTTCCACAACAAGAGGCAGACAAAACATTAAATTACAGGGCAGTTTGCCTCTCCCTCAGAAAGTATCTGTCCGTCTTTTTGATCTGCCTCACAGTTTGTCTGTCCCTCCTCCTCCTCCTCCTCCTCCTCCTCCTCCTCCTCCTCCTCCTCCTCCTCCTCCTCCTCCTCCTTCTCCTCCTCCTCCTCACCACCCCTCTTCCTGCCCTTCTCTTTCTATCTTCAAAACAAACACATTGCCACACCAGTGCGTGACAGACAGAGACTTCTCTTATGTAAGTCGTCTGGACGGTTGAAACATCTGGAGAATGACGTTTGGTTTCTCCCCTGGCCACCAAGGCCCACCTTGTCTCCGGCCTCGTCCTCATGTGGGCCGTACGCCCGTGCTTACTTCTCTATTCTATTCTCTACTCTTCCTGTATCCCATCCTAGGTTTTCGTGGCCAAGTCTGAACTTCCACCTTCAATGTTCTGGTTTATGAGTAATGAGTTTAACTCACGGTCAGTCTGTCATAACCATATATGATGTTGTTCTCAACCTTGGTTAGAACTGCTTTACATTTTTAGGACAATGTTTAGATACTTTTAAGGGTGTTATTCATATTGAACACGTTATATTCTATAGGCTATGTCTGTGCTTCTGTCATTTGACCTTTATGGGTGTTTAATAATAATACATAGATCACTCTCAATCTACCATTACCGTATTATTACATCCCTTGTTTATGCAACATTTATATGACTTTTTTTATTTAGATGGCATTCTTTTATCCTTTTGTTTTATGTTCCCTCCAGTCTATTCTTGGCTGCTTTGGCAGTGAGTGGGTCCACCCAACTGCAACAGAAGGAATCGCCATCCAAGAGGCCTGGGCCTGCTAGAACCATCTTTTGGGACTGTTTTCCTGCTGCCTATAACCTCCAAAAATACCAAGTGAACTATGTGTGTGTGGGTCGTTTTTGTATCGCTTGTAAAAACACATATCCCAACCGGTGGGGTTTTTGCTCATTGCTCATTGTGACATTGTGCCATTCAACAGAAATCATTGATTTATTATTTTAATTCCTTTGTTCAGTGCGAAATGAATGCACAAATGGAGTGTGTGTGGATGCGGGCTTGTTTCAGCAGCCTCATCTGGCCCGAGTCGGGTCGATTGGACTCTGGGGTTGGGTGAGGCTACACACCTGTTGTGCTTTGACTCATCAGGGCACACAGGTTAAAAGCCGTTTCACACCGGTGCGATACGAAATTGCGGCACGGATTTACGGAATATCCGTGCGGCAATTTTCCGCATGTGAAGCATGCACACTGAGTCCGGTGCGAAATGTTCACATTCTTGTGTTCTAATTTCGCAAACGAAAAAAAAGACAGCGGTTCACTTGAGGCCATGCGGGTCCGGGATACCCTCCGCCAGTTCTTTGCATCGCCTGCTGGCGGTGTCCCCTGGCAATACCCCCGTGTCCGTCGCGGTGTCTTCAGTTAGAGGGGCACTAAGATGTTGTGACATTTAACTGACCCTCTGTGTATTTATTGATTCGTGTTCTCTACCCATTCATCACCAATCATTTATTTGTTTGTTTATTCCATGTGTTTACATCCCAATCATTATTTACTATGGATGAGCAGTTTTCAGATTGTAATGTTGAATAATAAACTACTGTGGTTGCAAAACCTAACCTTTTCAAAGCATACCGTCATGTTGAGCAAGCACAGAGTACAGCTATAGAAGCTATAGATAAATGTCCTCATAACGTTTAGTAGGTTTGAGTATATAAAATAGGACAATAAAGTAGATCTTCATGTTTCAGCAAGCTTCTGCGCAATCGAGAGCCATATATTGTCCTTCACTTCCGAATTAAGATAGTCATCCACACTTTTGTCGTATAAAATAGGGTGCTGGGACACCAAAATGATTAGTCTTTCGCTCATTTTGTGATGGGGAGGGAAGTGACATCATACAAAGCAAACGATTTCATTGGTCAAGCGTGTAGTTTCGCAGACGGAATTCCGCAGACGACAAGTGGTTACGGATTTTTTTTTGCGGCACGAAAGTTCCGCCCTGGTGTGCAAGCTCACATTATAACCCATGAAATCATTTTTTATAAATTTCCGTGCGAATAATCCGCACGGAAATTCGCACTTGGTGTGAAACGGCTTTAAACCAGCCATCTCCACACACACTAGGGCGGGGCTGACATGTCGGTTCAGGTGATGTGGCAGAGAAGCCCTCGCCACCCACGCGCCACACTCACTTGCTGTTGTCCCATGAAGATCCCTGGCTCTGGCCCCTCTAATGGGGGGACCGGGTACTTATTTGTGAATATTTGTTTGCATAACGATGATTCACAGACTTATAATGCAACATACAGTAATTGCTCTTTGCAATAGAGAAATATTGTACGTTATTTTGTAATAGTTACGATCAATAAGCCAATTAAATATACTTACTGGATTAAGTCAAGTCAAGTAAACTTTATTTACATAGCGCATTTAATACCCAAGGCAGACTCAATATGCTTCACATAAAAACATGTCGTACAATTCAGTAAAACAGGATAAAAAAAATGCATAAAAGAAATGTACCAACTGGATTTAAAATAATCAATAAAAGACATATGGAAACTGGATTTAAAGGAATGCATGAAAGACATTTGGATAAAAGGAAAGAATAAACAATTCATAATAGTTCAGCAGAAAGCGAATATGAACATAAAGGTTTTTAACTCTAAATGTAGTCAGGGTTGGAGAAGGTCTCAGGTCTTCAGGTTCCAGTTTGTGTGGCATAAAAACTGAATCCTGAAACCTTGTTTCCTTGATTGGGAACTTGCTTTGGGTTTGCTATTGGGAACCCAAAATAAGTTCTAGATGTCTGAGAGAGTCTATGAAAACATTTGTAGTCTATTTCAAAAGTCAAGTAAATAATTGCAATAATAATAATAATTGTTTTTGTTTATATGATTACAATTGTTCTAACCGGTACAACATGATGGCTAAGAACTGAGATACACCTCGTTAATGACCAAAAGGACCCCAGTTCTAAAAAACTGGGCCAAAAAACATTGATGTTGAATGGTTCATCACATCTTCTGACGGCCCCTCATAGAACCACGGACTCCAGCCCGGCCCCCCAGAGGGAACAGCCTAGAAGACCCGCCTGGGCTGGCCTGTTTATCCACGTGACCTAGCGTGACCTAGCGCGGTCCGGAGGTTTTAGCAAATTAGGGGCCCAAGGCGAAGGTATATATGGGGCCCACCTCTTTCGATCTTTAAAAGTGAACGGAGAAAAGAAAAGTACTGACTGAATGGTGGATAGGCAGGTAAAGCTAATCTACGGGGAAGTAAAGGTTGGAGAAGAGAAAAAATATCTTCCTCTTTAAACCCTGCATACATTTCTTCACTCCAAAATGAAGACGGAAAGCAGAGAACACATAAAGTGTAGCACTACACAAACTAATAGTCACGATGCCACCCAAAAGAGAATACGATTTCAGATAACACCTGTCTTTGCCAAAATGCCAGTAAAATTAGCACTGTTTATTCTTTTTTTTAAGATCAAATCAATATCGATATAACCAGCAAGACAAGTAGTCAGGGTAAACCACCACAAACAGTCTAAAAAAAAACCTACGTATGAGAGAGAGAGAGAGAGTAAGAGAAGAGAAGAGAGAGAGAGAGATGAGAGAGAGAAGGAGAGAGAGAGAGAGAGGAGAGAGAGAGAAGAGAGAGAGGAAGAGTGATGAGAGAGAGAGAGAAGAGAGAGAGAGAGAGAGAGAGAGAGAGAGAGAGAGAGAGAGAGAGAGAGAGAGAGAGAGAGAGAGAGAGAGAGAGAGAGAGAGAGAGAGAGAGAGAGAGAGAGAGAGAGAAAAAAAAGATTGTTCTCCACATCACACTCACACACACGCTTGGGTAACTTTATTTCCTAATCCTTTTCCTAACCCTTAATTTATTTTTGTGTGTAGACTCGTCTTGCTTCGTCTCTGTTTGTGTATATGCTATAATCTATATATATCTATCTATTATATATATATAGATATATATAATATATATATATATATACTATATAGTATTATATACTATATGATGTATACATATATATATTATATCTATATATATATATATTATATTATATAATTATATATATATGATCTTTGTTTTTTTTTTGGAGGTTGGTTGGGGGCACTCCTATTATGGGGGGCCCAAGCAGCCGCGGCCTATGCCTCTATGGTAAGACCACACTGAGTGCGGAGCGTGGGCATTCACACCAGCATGTGGAGTAGACTTGGTGCATGTGTGTGCACGTACCCATGCGCACATGAGTGTGTTTGCCTTTCTTGGGCTGAGCTGCCTGCCAATGCATGTTTTTGCTTGTGCCTGCATTTTGTTTCTATTTGTATAATTACGGGTATGGTTGTGTTTGATTAAGATTCAGAAAGAAAAATAGAGAAAGAGAGGAACCAAGAAAGAAAGCGAGAGAGAGGGGGAGAGAAAGAGAGAGAGGGAGAAAGTGAGAGGGAGAGAGGTAGGGTGAAGAAGAAACAGCATCGGCTATGTTTGATAGTCACACAATCAGGAATAGTCAGTTAACCAGGACTGCAAGTTTTTCCTGCCGTTCATGTCCAGTGCCCACTTGACACTGTCGTTACCGTTGAGGCGTTACTACGGCGACTATAAATGCCATGACCGTGAATGGACCTCCCGTACACTTCACAAATGGTGCGTCACAACAACTATCGTATAAACTAGGTTTAAGAGACAGCGGGAGCGAGAGAGTGTAAGGGTGTGAGAGAGAGACATTGAGATGGAGCTCTGTCGAAGTTGCTGTCCCCGGAAGAGACTTATACTCTTTTCCCCTGTCTCACTGTGACCTCGGGCAAGAA